>PVJN01036804.1:0-21291 GCA_004026805.1 Lasiurus borealis | reverse complement strand
AAATTCCTTGCTCAGAGATAAAGGGGTCCCAGCGGGGACGACTGGGGAGGTCAAAGCAGGTTGATCCGGGCCGTGCCCAGCTCAGAGTTGAGTAGAGACTAAGATATGCTTCTGGTCAGAGTGCTTCAATCTGGATTTTTGTGATACAAGCCACATGCAGGAATAAATTGTATTTTATTACAAAAGTAAAAATTTTTAAATAAATAAGTAAAAGGTAAGAAATAAATGCAGACACAGCCCCCTGAGAGGCTCCCTGCGTTCTCTCGCCTGGCGTTCCTCCTCCCCCCCCCCCCACCCCGGGGCGGTGGGGCTGGACCCGTACAGAGGGCACATTTGTGGTGAATGGAGGGCACATTTGTGGTGAATGCAGCCGGAAACACGGGGAAGGGCCTCGAGGACGGGAGTGACTTCGCTCCTACCTCTTGGCCTATAGCTCACCTTTATGTTTGTTTTTGGTGGAAAGGGTTTTTGTTTACTAAACAAGAAGTTAAATCTTTGATACCCTTTTCCCAGAAACCAAAACATGAGAGTGAAAAGGGAAACGGCTTTCTCGCTCTGCAGCCTCGCACTCAAATAGCAGTTCCCTGTGAGTCCTGATCCCCAGGTTTGCTGGGATTGGGGACCGTGGAGAGTCCCCCAGGCTGCCTCAGGAAAACGCTGCTTCACAGCCGGGCACCGTGGTTTAAACTGGAGCCCGAGGTCGGCCTGGGAGCTGGTTAACACTCCTGCCCGGTTTCAGGCCCTGAGCCCCCGGGGTCCTGCCAGGTCTGGGCTGGGAGCTCCCCAGGCCAAGGGGCGCTGCCACGTCCATCGCGTGCCTGGTGCTCCGCCGCTGAGCGGACAGGGCTGGTTTCCTGTTCTACCGGTGTCGCAGCCGTTCTGCATGCACTTTATTTACCAGATTTCATTATCTTCCACTGACCACAGCCCTTAGGAGAGATGGTTTTTAATGATAGGTACATAGAAAGTATCATAAAGCATCCCTATTTCATTTTGGTTTCTGAACATGAGATACAATTTTCCTTATTTTTTAAAAAATATATTTTATTGATTTTTTTACAGAGAGGAAGGGAGAGGGATAGAGAGTTAGAAACATCGATGAGAGAGAAACATCGATCAGCTGCCTCCTGCACACCTGCTACTGGGGTTGTGCCCGCAACCAAGGTACGTATCCCTGACCGGAATCGAACCCGGGACCCTTCAGTCCACAGACTGATGCTCTATCCATTGAGCCAAACCAGTCTCGGCTCCTTATTTATGTTTTAATCAACTCAACCAGTTTTAAGTTTTTTTAGAGGAGAAATGGCTTTCAGAAAAACTAATTACTTTGATAATGTATCACTGACCTAAAGTTTCATTATTTTGCCAAAAGCATAGAAATAAACCCAGAATTCCGCTGCGTTTCCTTTGTTCCCAGTGTTATATCCCTGGGATGGTGGCCCTTGAGTTTGGTAGGAATAAGTGAATGTGTTAGTCCCTGTGTGAACTCTTCAAATGAACCAGAGCTGTGAGCCCGCCAGGCCATCGTGGGCCCTGCGGGTCCCAGCCTGCCTTCTGGTCAGGCTGCCACCGCCACCCTGACCACAGCAGCAACGCCTGGAGTCACAGGCTTCCCTTCTTGTAGGAAGAGTGACGATTTGTTGTGACGAGCCAGGTATTAATAATAGAAAAGGACCAACGGAAGGTCAGACATTAGAGACATGTCATTCTGGCAGCTTCATCCGGAGGCTGCAATTTCACGCTCCCCAGGGAGCCACTGCCCATTCCCCACAGATCACTGGGAAGGTACTTGTCAATCAAACCTGGAAACAAAGATCATTGGCCAGAATGAGCAGGGCCGCTGTAAACGCACAAAACTTGGGGAATGCATAATCCCCTGAGCAAAGGAATTCTCTCATTGCTGCTATGGGTTCACGGGACTCTCTTGTTCCTGCTTCCTTGTATGCACCCATGTTTTCTCCATAGCTGTGTGGCTCTGCGGACCCCACATGCAGTGGACCGATGGACTGTAGCTGGGAGTGCACATTAAGCTGGTCTGATGCTGCCGCAGACTGTGAAGACATGGAGTGGGAACCCTGGCTTTTATTTCAGCTCCATTAAAAGCAAAATGGGCCCTGCCAGCATGTCTCAGTGGCTGAGTGTCGACCTTTGAACCAGGAGGTCACAGTTCGATTCCTGATCAGGGCACACGCCCAGGTTATGGACTCAGGCCCCAGTAGAGGTTGTGCAGGAGGCAGCCAATCAGTGAATCTCTCTCATCATTGATGTTTCTATCTCCCTCTCCCTCTTCCTTCCTCTCTGAAATCAACAAAATATGTTTTTTAAAAAAAGCAAAATGGGACTCCTTCTGTGTTGGGACTGAGGAAAATAGGACCTTGGAAACTCAAGGATTTAATTACATGCAAATAAAAATCGTCAGTTCTCCCTTCAGAGTCTCAGAAAATTGATTTTCTGCAAGAATTCCTCTCCCCACTGGTAACAAAGGCACCAAATATTCTTTGAAGATTCTTCCACCCATTTGGCATTAGAACCAACTATGAAAGCTGTATCTATCTGATTTGAGCTTCTAAAGATTGGGCGACTGCCCCCAGCATTTCTGTCCTCACGTTTAGGAAGGGGTGGGCATGCTCTGATACAGCTGTTAGCTGCTGGGTGTCTCTGTTAAAAGTGGGGTTTTTTTTTGGACAGTCTTCCCTAGTAGATCCCTACTTATGGCTGAGTCTGAGCAAATGACTCATATATTAAGGACAGAGATTCAGAGGTTCTGTTACAACTTCAGTATCTAAAGAAGCAGCAGGATTATTCTGGTGACTGTGGCAGCTATGGAGGGTGCTTTGTGTGAGGCAACCCTGGGCTTGCAGGTGTGAGGAGTAAACCGGGCAGATCAGGTGACCACTCAGCTGGGTTTGGTCTGTAAAATGCAGGCGCTGAGGCCCACCTCAGAGGACTGAGCCAGAGAAGGCTGTGAAGGGCCTCCGCATGGGCTTGTGGCTCAGTCCGGTTGGGTCGGGTCCGGTCGGGTCGGGTCGGTTGGGTGCACTGTGCTGAGTGCTGGCGCTGGTGCTGGCCTGGCCCACCCCTGGGCTGTGGCGTCTCTGGGGGGACTGCTGGCAGGGCTGGAATCGGAAACAAAGGCTTCACTAATGGAACTATTTCTTAGTGGGGATGCGTTTAGCTTTCCTAAAACTTGTATAATCGCTAGTGAGAGTTCACTGTCCGCACTAAAGAAGGAGGCCGCTGGTTAAGGACACAGTGAACACTCAGTACTGATGGGATTCCAGCCTTGACTTCTCATCAGATTCTGAGCTTGTGACCCGAGGTCCCAGGGCACGTGCTTAGGGCAGAGGCCGGCAAACCACAGCCTGTGAGGGAAAGTGGTTTTTGCATTTGTGGAAGGGCTGCCAATATCCTGCCCCCTCTCCATACCGGAGTATGTGGCAGAGACCGGAAGAGGCCCCAAAGCCTGAAGTTTTACTCCCGGGCCTTCAGAGAAAGTGGCTGTAAAGGTCCCACTGAAGCTCTCAGTCAGCAGAAACAAAGCTAAACTTGGCTTCTCCACTGAGCTGCTTCCTCCCCACTTTCTCATGAGAGCTACTTCCACTTCCCTAATACAAACCGGAGTCACGGGATGTCTCCCTCTCGCTCTCTCTGTAGCCATGTGGAAACCCAGCATTCCTAGGCAAGGTCTCAGATCCATTCTGTCTTCACTGAAACTGTCCCAGGCGGTTTCAGGGGCTTCCCGCCTGGGGCGGACAGCTCCCGAGCCCCCCTCCTCCTCCTTCCTGCCCTCCCCAACAGGCTGCTTCCTCCTGACCACGCCCTCACTCGGTCTCCACGGAGCAGGCTGAACTGTGGGTCAGCGGGACACGCACACTGGCCCACGCTGGTGTGTGACTTCCCAGGCCAGGCCAGGCCATGAACACAGTGCAGCCTGCACCTGCTCCAGCTGGCATCGCTGCCCAGGGGCAAGCCAGCTAGCATGCAGCGAGGACTCAGGAGCCCGAAGAGAGGGGCAGGGAAGGAGCCATCCTGGGGGCCGTTCTCTGCCCCAGCAAAGCCTCCAACTCGCAGCAGCGGCAGCCGACATGGTCACTGCAGCCTCCTGAGACCCCGGCAGGGACCACCAGCTGAAGCCGCTCCTGAGTTCCTGACCCACGGAAACCCGTGAGAGAACGTGGATTGTTTAAGGCCACAGAGTTTGGGGATAATTTGTTACACAGCAATAGATACTTCACCTTATGCTAAACTTGTATGGTACAACCACCTTACATTCATTCTGTTCGACTTATCAAATTGCTCAAAAATAATCCTATCATAATTGCCCTTCATTAAAAAGTTAGAGAGGGTCCTCATTCTTTTTTTTTTGGAAAAAAGTCAAAACCAAGGCCTAGAGGGTGGGAAGAGATTAACCAAAGAACTTGTATGCATATATGCGTAACCCATGGACACAGACAATAATAGTGTGATGGTTTAAAAAAAAAAAAAGTGTGGTGAAGGCCTGGAGTGGGGAAAGGGGGGGGCGGAAAGGGAGGGTTCAGGCTAGAATGGGTCAATAGGGAGAAAAGGAGACATCTGTAATGTTTCCAACAATAAAGATTCAAAAACAAAACCAACAGCCAAGGCTTAGGCATGGGCCTCAATCATTCCAATACAGGTGGTCATCATATTGTACTTTGGGGAATACTGGGCCTTCTTCCTCCTTCTTCAAATCTACTTCCACAAAGCGGTACTTGAAGCCGACACCAGATTACAGCTTTTATTATACATTCCTAGAGGTTTATATTTCCTGGTTTGTTTGTTTTTTATAATTTTTAAAAATATGTATTTTATTGATTTTTCACAGAGAGGAAGGGAGAGGGATAGAAAGTCAGAAACATCGATGAGAGAGAGACATCGATCAGCCGCCTCCTGCACATCCCACACTGGAGATTTGCCTGCAAGCAAGGTACATGCCCCCGACTGGAATCCAATCTGGGACCTTTCAGTCCGCAGGCCAACGCTCTATCCACTGAGCCAAACCGGTCTTGGCTTCTTGGTTGTTTTTTTAACTGTTCACATATGTATTTGACCAATTTAAAGTTCTTTAGGTGCCAAGATGAGCTGTTACTTCGCATGCACAGTTCATTAAATGTTTCGGTGACTTGAGGACTCGGCTCAGAACCATAGCAGCTGGCAGGAAAGCAGCTGACAGTGCAGCAGGTGGGAGAGCAGCAGGGAAGTGGGGAGACCTCAGGTTTGATGTTGGGCTAGTTAGTGGTTTGACCTTGAGCAAATGATGCCCTAGCTATTCCTGTTTCTCATCTGTAAAAGAGGAAATTAATATTATCTACTTCAGAGTTAGTATTAACAGAGATAATGGGGCTGAGGGTGCTTAGCACAGTATCTGATATAGGTAAGTGCTTGATAGCTGGTAGCTATTATTAGCTATTGAAAATTACCAAACTGGCTTCTAAATTATGTATAAATAATAACACATGGCACAGAATACCTAATATAATAAAGCTTGTTTTCATATCTTTTCTTATTTTTTATTAGCCAAATGTATTAATATGATAAATTTGAAATAGTTTTAATACTTCAGTTTGGTTAGGACATATATTTTAATCAAAATCCTATGATTACTAATAAGAGTTAATTACCATACTGTACTCTAAACAGAGTAAAAGTTAATGAATATGAACTCAGTACTGATAAATATACCCTCTACATTTATGTAGCAGCTTCAATTACAGATTTCTAAGGTTCGCCAACCAGTGGTCTGTGAGGTCTGAAAGGTTAGTGACCACTGTTTTAATGAGCTACTTTAATCTCTTTGATTAATCTCTGCCCACCCACCCACCAAAAACTAGTATGCATGTATGCATAACCCAAAGACACAGACTAGTGTGGTGAAGGCCTGGAGTGGGGGTGGGGTGGGGACTAGCAGGGGACAATGGACAAAAAAGAGGCATCTGTAATACTTTCAACAATAGAGATGGTTAAAAATCAGCTACTTCAGGGCTGTCGTGATTTCCTGGTGTAGAATTGTATTCCTGACATAAAGGAAAAACACAGGGCTTCACATGCCATTTCTCTGTTAACAGACCACGCACTACATCAGTTGTCCTAAAAACACCTTCATGGTTCCATTTTTATATTTATTCCCATTTCTACATTGAACTTTTCATTCATTAGTTCACTCCACAGACATTTGCTGAGCATCTGTTACATGCCAGCTATTTTTCTAGAAACTGGGGATTGGCAGTGAGGAAACTGGACAAAGATCCCCATCTTCACAGGACAATGTAATAGGCTGTTAGGTGCGACCTGCTGCGGAGAAAAAGGAAATTGCAGAGGGCAGTGAGGGAGTCTGCATGGAGATGTGAGAATTAAGATGCTATTGAAGGCATCACTTGGAAGGGAGAGTAGGCACATTCTACACAACCCATGAGGCAGGGCCGGGGAGTAATCCATGGGAGTAGATTATAGGAGGGCTGAATTTCTCAACTGCTAGGCCTGTGCAGTGATGGAGCGGGGAGTTTACCGCTGGCTGGAGGTTGGACCGAATGTCTTCTTGGGTCACTTGCAGCTCTGAAAGCCAAATTTGGTAGAGAGCTCAGGCAGTGATGGGTGTGCGAGTGTAAAGCCAGAGACAAACTTCTTGGCTGGGAATCCCATCATGATCCTGGAGGCATATCTCTGGTGACTCCGGTAACTATTTCTTAGACCACGCTGGATGATGAGTCGTCTGTACTTCTGTTTCCTTTTCATGCAAGTAAAACAGTCTGTTCTATGTAGTGGTCGCTCCGGCTCTTGCTTCTCTTCATATCACACTGTGGGAACAAAGACTTGCCAAACCAAACAAGGTCTTTCCATCGCGGGAGGTGAACCACCCGTAACCACATGTTGCTGATGCAAAATGGCTGGTGCAAAGGGGTTTGTGTCCACTCATCGTTTTGTGGTTTTTGATTTTGGGAAATGGGCTCAGTTTCTTTACAGCAGTTAGTAAAATTCAATTTGCATCCCCAAGTTTCACATAAATGTAGCATATCTTGCACTTTTTCTTGTGCATCATAAGGTTTGTCAACAAGACAGAGAAATACGGTTTAGAAAAAGAGAGGTCTTAGAGACCACTTTGTCCAACACCTAGCTTTAAAAAGGAGGTGGAAGTCCATACATGCTATGGAATTTTCCCAATGTCCGAATAGGCTTTCTGCTGCCAAACTGGGCAGTTTAATCGGAACCAGTTCAGATACTTGGGACCAGGTACAGTATATCACTCAAAGGACCTGCCTTGTGAAAGGCAGGATGAAAGCTCTGGGGGCCTAAGAAGTGCTTTTTGCGAGGGGATACCATTTGGGAGCAGAGAGAGACCCCGTTCTTACGATTAAGTTGTGTCTACCACTGGCCACACGGAAACTGTAGGCTGCCACAGGCGTCACCTGGAGGTGGGAGTGTCCAGCCATCACACCCAGGGCTTAGTCCAAGCTTCTAGTCTGTGGGTCTGAAACAACCTTGAGATTGTGGGAGGATACCAAGGGGCTTTTTACCTTGTCATGGTGTCCTCCGTGGTGGGCAAGGTGAAAGGTTTTCTCTGGAATGCCTAAGATCAACATTTCTTCCCTTTAGAAGTTGTTATTATTTCCTGTTTACATGTTTATATTCTCTTCTGCAATAGCCACACTGTTTAGAAGATTTACCGGCGCAGAATCTTTTTTAAAAAATTAAATATTATTCAGATTATTACATTTGTTTCTCTTTTTTCCCCTCCATAGCACCCCTCCACCCAGCTCCCACCTCTCCCTCTGCCCTTAGCTCCCTTCCCTTGATCTCATCCATAGGTGCATTTTTGTCCAGTCTCTCCCTGCACCCCCCTCACTTTTTCCCCCCTGAGAATTGTCAGTCCACTTCCTTTCTATGCCCCTGATTCTATTATAATCACGTTTATTCTGTTCATCAGATTTTTAATACACTTGATTTTTAGATTCACTTGTTGATAGAGATGTATTTGTTGTTCATAATTTTTATCTTTACTACCTTCCTCCTCCTCCTCCTCTTTTTCTTCTTCAAGAGTATCTTTCAGCACTTCATATAATACTGGTTTGGTGTTGATGAACTCCTTTAGTTTTTTTCTTATCTGTGAAGCTCTTTATCTGCCTTTCAATTCTGAATGATAGCTTTGCTGGGTGGAGTAATCTTGGTTGTAGGTTCTTGCTATTCATCACGTTGAATATTTCTTGCCACTCCCGTCTCTCCTGCATAGTTTCTGTTGAGAAATCAGCTGACAAACATATGGGTGCTCCCTTGTAGGTAATTAACTGTTTTTCTCTTGCTGCTTTCAATATTCTTTGTCTTTTGCTCTTGGAATTTTAATTATGATGTGTCTTGGTGTGGTCCTCTTTGGATTCCTTTTGTTTGGGGTTCTGTGTGCTTCCTGGACTTGAAAGTCTATTTCTTTCACCAGGTGGGGAAAGTTTTCAGTCATTATTCAAATAGGTTTTCAATATCTTGCTCTCTCTCTTCTGGCACCCTCATAATTCTGATGTTGGTATGCTTGAAGTTGTCCCAGAGGCTCCTTATACTATCTTCACATTTTTGGATGCTTTCTTCTTTTCCAGTTGAGTGTTTTCTGCTTCTTTATATTTCAAATCTTTGACTTGATTCTTGCATTCCTTTAGTCTGCTGATAGGTCTCTGTATATTATTTTTTATTTCAGTCAGTGTATGTTTAATTTCTAGTTGGTTCTTTTTCATCTCTAGTTGGTCCTTTTTTCACTTCCTCTTGGGTCTCGCTAAATTTATCCATCTTTTCTAGGAAATTCTTGAAAAACCTTATAACCGTAGTTTTAAACTCTATATCCAGTCATTTGTTTTCCTCCATTTCTTTTGTTTATGATCTGTCCCTTTGTCTCCGCATTTTCGCTGCTTCCCGGAGTTGATAAGAGTAGCTTTGTGTGTTAGGTATTCTATATGGCCCAGTAGCTCCACCTCCCCAGTTACCTGAGGTAGACTCTCTTGGCGTACCCCTTTGTGGACTGTATGTACAGTTAAGTCTTGATTGTTGTTGGTATCACTGGGGGGAGCTGACCTCCAAGCCAATTGGTTGTGAGGATCAGCTGTGTCTATGCCAGGAGAACTTCTGTGCTGGATTCCGCCTTGAGACTTGCAAGATTGCAAAAGCCTCTGTGCTAGGTTTGGATGGAGTGGGGTCTCAGGACTGAGTAGATAGCCTTGGCTTCCTGTCAGCCCTTGGGTCTCAGTGTCTCTGGGTAATCGCTGCAGCCTTCTGTGTGTGCAGGCGCATGTGTCTCCATATCTCTGCCTCTCCGGCTCTCCTGAGTTTCCGTGTGCTCCAGGGACCCGTATGAGTCTGGGTCTCCAGGGTCTCGCCCGAAACTGGGGTTCAGTGCAGTCCGACGTGGATTTCAGTGCAGTTGGGAGGTTGTCTTCCTTCCTTTAGAGAAAGCCTGCGGCACAATCAGCAATCAGCCCTCTGTGTGCACATTTTTGTGTGCACTCCAGACCTCTGTCTTTTGCGGCTCCCCTAAGTTTCCCTGCACTTCTCCATTTTCACAGCAGTCTAGACTCCCCTTATGAGTCTAGCCCAGAAGTGGGGTTCAGTGCAGTCGGGAGTTTCTGTCTCCCTCCCCCTAGAGGAAGCCAGCCAGGCAGTCTGCTGCCCATCCTCTCCAGGTGTGTGTGTCCGTACCTCAGCTTTTTGCAGCTCTTCTGAATCTCAGTGAGCCCCTCTTACCTTCTAGTTGTAGAATTTCCACTCAGCCAGCTTGCCTGTGGTTCTGGATGATGTCCGTTCTTTTAGTTGTAGTTTTGAATGTTGTGCGAGGCAGCAGTTTAGATGTTCACCTATGCCACGATCTTGGTTTCTCCTCCCATGATTCCCTCCTGTGTTGATACCATTTGTTTGGAATATTCAGGTTAGCTCTACAGAAACTCTCAGATCCTTTCTGGCATTTCCACTCTTACACACTGCTGCTCCTGGGAGGAGTGGGGAGGTGACATTCTCTGTTGTCACCCTAGGGAAAGAAGGGAGGGGTCGGGAGGAGAGGAGGTAGGCCAGGGATTGATAGACAATTCCTGCAGTCACAAGGGAACACCAAAGCAAAGAACATATACAAGAGCAAACTACAAGTGAGCAAGCTTGCTCAAGGTTATCCCTCTTTTTATTATTAAATATATTTTATTGATTTTTTATTTTTTTACAGAGAGGAAGGGAGAGGATAGTCAGAAACATGTATGAGAGATAGACATTGATCAGCTGCCTCCTGCACGCTCCCACTGGAGATGTGCCCGCAACCAAGGTATGTGCCCTTGACCGGAATCGAACCTGGGACCCTTCAGTCCGCAGCCGACGCTCCATCCACTGAACCAAACCGGTTTTGGCAAGGGTGTCCCTCTTGCCAGCCACACACAATTCTAGAGAAACAGGTGTATTAGAACAGCTTGCAGGAGCATCCCTAGTTCGCAACCCAGTCTGGCCCTCTGGGTGGCAAACAAAATTGGAACACTGAGTTGTGTTGAACATGGCATGGGTTCAAACATTAAGGTGATTCTTCAGCTCTTAAGCCCCAGGGACATAAAGCAACTTCTTTTTTTACCCTTTTCCCGAGGATATGTTTACTGATTTTATTATTTTTTAAAATATATTTTATTGATTTTTTTCAGAGAGGAAGGGAGAGGGATAGTTAGAAACATAGATGCAAGAGAGACATTGAACAGCCACCTCCTGCACACCTCCCACTGGGGATGCGCCCTCAACCAAAATACATGCCCTTGACCAGAACCAAACCTGGGACCTTTCAGTCCGCAGGCCGATGCTCTCTCTACTGGTTTCGGCTGTTTACTGACTTCAAAGAGAGAGGAAAGGGTGGGAGGGGAGAGAGAGATTGGTTGTCTCCTGAGTGAGTGCCAACTGGGGATCAAACCCACAACCTTCTTGGTGTATGGGATGTTCCAACTGAGACATGAGGTCATGGCAAAGCAATTTCTTGGTGTCCCAATTTTCAAAGCCCACTTTCCAAGAATTGTGTCCTGTAATCCTGGAGCCCTTTTCTTTCCACTGCTTCCGTAAGGCTGCAGTGGCTCGGATTTTGCCATGCCATGCAGAAACAGCGCTGCATCATTTGTTTGCACAGTAAGACCTACTCTAAATACTTAATATGCATTTTAATGGAATAAGCCAGAATAGTGCAAGTCGGTCTGATAGGTAACTGCACCTAAACATTTAATTAATGTATGAGTTTTATAGTAAGTTGGTTCTTAGCTACTAGACATTTTGGGTAGATGTTTCTACTCATGGCCTTTGGCTGACACAAGGGAAGAGTAAGCACCCTTTATGAGCTTTATAATGAGTATCTATGTGTGTGCCTGCACATTCTGTAGAGATAGCAGAATTGGAATGTCTAAATACATCACATGTGCAATCAAACCCTTTCCTAAAAATAGTTCTTTATTAAATTCTAGACAATGATGATTTACAACTATGTATCTTTTCTTCCACTGAAGCTGGAAAGGAAAAAGGAAGAGAGAGCTTACCCAGCCAGCCAGGTGGCCCAGTGGTTGAGCATGGACCCATGTACCAGGAGGTCGCTGGTTCAATGCCCAGATTGCTGGCTCGATCCCCAGCGGGATGAGTGCAGGAGGCAGCTGATCAATGTTAATGTTTCTCTCTCATCAATGTTTCTCTTTCCCTCTCTCTAAAATAAATAAAACTTTTTTTTTTTAAAGATATAGTTCACTCGAGCTGGTCTGGCCTAGTGGATAGAACATCAGCCTGTGGACTGAAGGGTCCTGGGTTCAATTCCAGTCAAGGGCACATGCCTGGGTTGTGGGCTCGATCCCCAGTAGGGTGCATGCAGCAGGCAGCCTATCAATGATTCTCATCATTGATGTTTTTATCTCCCTCTCTCTTTCCCTTCCTCTCTAAAATCAATAAAAATATATTTAAAAAAAAGAATTGTAATTCTTACTTTAAATAATAGTTACCTCAAGCTTTCCCTTTTATAGTATCTGAATTTTCTGTATCTCTGGAATCCAAGGAGGCATGAGGCAAAGACTTTTAGCCTGAGAAAGTCAGTGAACATTTGAATGATGAGCTGCACACATAGAAATACACATCTCACAGAAAAACTTCAGTGGAAGGAGATCCTAAAATATGTCTGGAAAAAAGGAGTAGCTTGTATATATGAATATCAAACTCAGCCTCATGTAATATTTAAGATGCACGCGTGCTCTCTCTACTTAGTTAATATTAAAACATAACTTTCCGAAGTTCATTTTTGGGTTTGATCTTCCCAATTTTTTCTCAAGCAATTGAAGTACAATAAGAAGTTTTCTTATCATGGGACATTTCAGGAATACATCTCTTGAGGAATTCTATTTAAAAAACATAAATAAGCCCTCGTCAGTTTGGCTCAGTGGACAGAGTGTCGGCCCTCAGACTAAAGGGTCCTGGTTCAATTCTGGTCAAGGGCACGTACCTTGGTTGCAAGCTGGATCCCTGGCCCCGGTCAGAGCATGTGTGGGAGGCAACCAATGGCTATGTGTATCGCACATTGATGTTTCTCTCCCCCTCCTTTCCTCTCCAATGGAAAAATACTAACAATAACAACAACACAAAGAGCTGAAAAAAATATAAAAGCTTTATCATCTTTTTTGTAGACATCATTTTTCTCCATATATACGCCTTCTTATGCAATAAAGTGTTTATAAAATTTTAATTTTCTACACTGTGGAAGTATAAAAGGACTCATGCCTACTTGGTAACATAGCAGTTATCCTGGAGGCTCCATTTTTGTTGAATTTTCCATTGTGGTCCTAGTTAGGTTGTATTTCTCAAACTGATCATAAGGTGCTGATGATAAAAGGATTTGCCTTCACAATCTAGGTGGTTGCTGAAAGCTAGTTATCAAAAGACATCGCCATTTTACAACAGGAACTCAACACAGAAAGTGTGATGGAAAGTCATTTTATTTTACCCCAGATAAATTTTAAAATAAAAGATTTTAATGGAAAACTTCTAGTACCACTATGTCACCCTGAACGTCAGCAACACTGTCTTTCATACATTAGGAAGCCAGGTGCAGGCCAAGTCCGTGTACATATTTCTCCACGGCCTTTCCACAGCTTTGCCGTGTACAAAATTTTCTGCTATTTTGCTTTCGCAAATAGCAACACAATTTAAAACGTTTATGTCTCCTATGTGACACCTAAAATCCAGTCCTATATTTATTAATACAGTTAGAAAAATAAAAGCCTTAAAAAATTCATGGTATGAGTTCACGGTATTAATCACATAATCTCTTCAAATGTAAGATCATTTTTTACATTTCTACATAACAACCTTCTGGTTTAACTTGAAAGGCTTAAGACAAACTCGAGTAGGACTGTTAAATCAATGTACATATCAATTATTTGATTTAATTTTTACTGGTCTTGAGAGAGTTAATTTCCATGGTCCACTGAATGCCTTTCAAATATTAATAAATATATTACAGTATGTACAAGCATTCTTATCTACTCTGACACTGGGAGAAAGTTAAGCCATGGGGAAGAAAACAAATATCTTCCAACAGGATGAGTTCATGAGGCCTGGGACCAAAGCAGCGAGGGGCGGGGGGTGCTTGAGCTTGGAGAAAGGCAGGGTGAGAGTCAGAGGTGGGATGTGCGCAGGGAGGGCTGCTCAGGGGTGCGTCCGAGCTCTAAAACACAACAGGCGCCAAGGGAGACCAGCTGGTCAACAACAGTTTTATTGTTGTTGGATCAGAAGTAAAGGCCAAAGAGCTGGAAAGCAGGACAAAGAGGAACACTGTAAAGGTATGTCATTTTAGTAGAAAGAGGAGGAAGAGAGACCTAAGGTCAGCCTAAGGATTGTAAGACCACACTCTACACGCTGTTAGTGAACTGCTCTTTGGAAATTACCTAATTTAGTGGAGGTGTTTGGTACACGTCATGGATAGGACAAGAAATTATTTTGGCAACAAAAAGTGATACTAATTTGACTTCTCTAATTTTAACTATATCATGTGCTCTTTCCTTTCACTACTTCCTGCAAATTGTCTCATGCAGATATATCATCCATGTAACCTCTTCAATGCAATAATGCTGTTGAAGAATTTACATTGCAGTGTTCTGGTAAGAGGTGATCATAATGCCCAAATCTGCCCATATGAAGAAGTCAAGTCAAAGATTCAGATGTGCTACATATTTACCTTGTGAATAAAATGATCATTTGGGGGGGTTGGTTTCTTACATTTAGCTAACAACATTACCTGGGATAGTGTGTCATTCTATTAAAAGGCACACTATCCCAGGTCGTACCCAATACCACTCCCTCTGCCTCGCACGCCTCCTGCTGGTTGTTTGGAGGCCCAGGCCCGGGCCTTCAAAAGGTGTGGCTTCCACCAGACCACCTGGGATAGAGTTCAAATGGTCCCTAGAAAAATTTTATAAATGAGATTCACCCAATATAACGTGTAAAGCTCTTACACAAAAGTCTTTAAAATAATTTAAACATTTGCATAATCAATAAGAGTTCTCTGGTGGTCCACTTTACATGCAAATACAGACAAACTGTTAACATGCATTATTTCAGTCAATTGGTAAAATTTATTTCATAAGTAATTTTAAGCCATTTACTAAATTGTAAACTTCAATCCATTAAGAACTACTACCAGAGCAGTTTTGAGGTATCACTGTTAATTTAATCTAGAAATGTTACTACATTTTGATGTGGTATGAAGTGTGACTGCCATGCCTTTTATTAAATGGTGCTGTCGTAGTGTTGACTACAGACGTCTTACAGCTTTTAGGAAAATTATTGTGCATGTGCATTAACTGACTTTCCAAACATTAATGGCAATTTGATTAGTTGGTCATTTCTAAGCATACCAAAATAATAAAGTATAGCCATGGTATGGGCCAAACAAGAGAAATTTCAGGTATATAATTGCTATTCTCCAAACTACCTTCATCAAAATCCCACCCCACTTGCTCAGTTGTTTACAAGGAAAACTTGTGCAAAAAGCATCCAAAAAGACTAACAGCAGGTCAATTATCTTGTAATTTAAAAAGAACTAGACAATGTTTTTGTCTTTTTTCAACTTCATTTATAAAAATAAATTAATTTCAGTTTGAGACCTTAGGTACCAAATTGTGGCTTATTTAGTCATGGTGGCTAGACTATAAAGCTATGGAAAACATAGTTGAAAAGCTCATTCCCAGAGTGGCCGATAGCGGGCACCCTATGCTGTTACAACCCTTTTTATAGTTATCTTATTGAGTCTTCCAGTCCTACAAAACTGTAACGCCTAGATCTCCAGTATAAAACTACAAGTAACCACAGTACATGGAAGATAAGGAATGAAAACCTGTTACTCAAGAGACACTGGTCCATTGCCCTGGGGCAAACACAGCAAGCAGCTCAGAGGAAATGGCCATCCACTCGGGTGGACAGCTTGTTCAGATGTTTTGCACTAAAATGTAGGCATGAAGTCCTCCTGGAGTCTTTATCTCAGAGCAGCAATAATTTAAAATCAGTTTGACAGTATGAGCAAATCCTGCTAGGCTTTGTGCTGTGCGATGATAAGTAGCGGGGCCCCTCCCCCAGCCATCTGGCGAGTGGCAGGGCCCCGGATCACTATGTACATTAGATAGGAACACTGTCAGGTGGAAGTGCCAATATGACTTACTGCTTAGAACTGTGCTAACATCGACACCTTTGTTAGGCTGATTTCTCACATGAGAATATTTTTACCTTAGTCAGAAAATTGTATGAGGAACAGTAAGGAGCTGAACTAAGGAAAAAGTTTCTGGCCTCCAAATCTACACACACACAAAAAAGCAAGTTTCAAATTATTGCCCTCTCAGTGCAAACGAGCAATTGGCTGACCTGTCACATATCATCAATCGATATGAACACAGCATTCAGTCTGTGGAACAATGCGATGCAGCAAAAACCTGATCTAATGCAAATCAAGCCTATTAACTAAAGCCCACAGCAAGGAGAGACAGTCCAGCTCAGTGTTCTCCCGTGCTAACACCGACACTGAACACAAAAGCAACTGAAAGGCACAGGGCTCAGATTTCATTGATAGTCCTCTCTGAAGGGCAGTACTCCGAGGGGCCCGGTGAGGACATATAGAAAGACTGTGTTTTCCTTTTTAATCGGGCTCTTTTGTTGGCCAACACCAGGCTTCGCCGGCTTGAACTGATGATTTCCGAAATAAACTTTTTGCAGTCTACACACACCTCCATAGTACTCCAGTCCTCCATTAACTCTTTGGGAAACTGTAGTTCTTCATCTGATTTGTCCACAGACTTAGATTTTGAGGAGAACCTGGAATAAAACAAAATGTTTAAAAGATACAAAATTATTACTCATAGTTGTATTGCAAAAAAGGAAAATTTGTTGCAAAAACATGGGATGGTGAGTGATTTAGTCATGTCATGTTCTTGCAAATAATTTCTAATTGGAGAAGAGGTTCAAAATATTTAAAAAATAAACAAAAAATCCCATAATTTCACTTATATGTGGAATCTAATGAACAAAATAAACTGGTGAGCAAATAGGTCCAGAGACATGGAAGCATAGAACAGACTGACAGATCTCAGAGGGAAGTGGGGGGAGAAGGGGAGGTAGGAAGAGATTAACCAAATAACGTATATACATATATGCATAATCCATGAACACAGACAATAGTGGAGCGAAGGCCAGGGTGGGGCAGAGCTAGGCAGAGAGGATAAAGGGAACAAATTTTATTTTTATTTTTTTAAATATATTTTATTGATTTTTTTACAGAGAGGAAGGGAGAGGGATAGAGAGCCAGAAACATCAATGAGAGAGTGGGATCGATCAGCCACCTCCTGCACTACCCCTATTGAGGATGTGCCCGAAACTAAGGTACATGCCCTCGACTGGAATTGAACCCGCGACCCTTCAATCCACAGGCTGACACTCTATCCACTGAGCCAAACCGGTTTTGGCGGGAACATGTTTTATTAAGAAACTAGAGGCCGGGTGCATGAAAATTCATGCACTGGAGGGGGATCTCTCAGCCCAGACTGCTCCCTCTCACAGTCAGGGAGCCTCAGAGGTGAGAGGCAACCTGGCAATCAGGGGAAGGTGATGCACCCATCACACCTCTGCTGCTGCCACTGCAAACTGTGGCAGGCCCTGGTTACCTGAGCCTCAGGCAGCTGGGCAGCCGCCATCCAAGGCTTGCCTGAGCGGCTGGGGGGCTGAGCACTGCCATCTTGTGGCTGTGAGTGCCACCATTTTGAGGGCGTGACAGTCAATTAGCATATTCCCTCCTTATTGGCTGTGGGCGCTGCCATCTTTGTGAGGGCATAATGGTCAATTATTCCCTCTTTATTAGATAGGATAATACTGACTGGCGAGGATGTGGAGAAAAGGGAATCCTTATGCACTGTTGGTGGGAATGCGAATTGGTGCATTGTAGAAAGCAGTATGAAGTTTCCTCAAAACATTAAAAATGGAACTGCCTTATGACCCATTGATTCGTCTTTTGGGAATTTATCCGAAGAAACCCAAAACTCTAATTCAAAAGAATATATACCCTTATGTTCACTGCAGAGTTATTTATAATAGCCAAGAAAAACTTGGAAGCAGCCCAAGTGCTTATCAGTAGAGTGGATGAAAAAGCTACGTTATGTTTACACAGTGGAATATTACTCTGCCTTGAAAAGGAAAAAATTTTACTCTTTGTGACAGTATGAATGGTCCTAGAGAACATTATACTAAGTGAAATTAGCCACTCAGAGAAAGACAAGTGCCATATGATCTCACTCATATGTGGACTTTAATGAACAAACTGACTAGCAAACTAAATAAATAAATTTTAGTTTGAGACCTTAGGTACCAAATTGTAGCTTGATTTAGTCATGGTGGCTAGACTGTAAAGCTGGCCTGACCTCCTTCCACCTTTCTTAAGGACCAAGACTAACCTTACTCTTACTCTGCATCAAGTGCAAAGGGATTAATACTCAGGCAACTTTTGTTTTCTTGGCATAAAACTTCATATCTGCCTTTACAATAGGAAACTAAATTGTAGGTCATTGTAAACATAGGATTAAACAGATTTTCTTTCAAACTAAAGGAGGAAAAAAAGATTAAACTGTTACATACACATTTTCAACTCCACTGAAAATAAGGGCAGATCTAAAGATGACTTTTATTTTTTCATTATTATTATTATTATTATTATTATTATATATTTTATTGATTTTTCACAGAGAGGGAGAGGGATAGAAAGTTAGAAACATCGATGAGAGACATCGATCAGCCGCCTCCTGCACGCCCCCTACTGGGGATGTGCCTTCAACCAAGATACATGCCCTTGACCAGAATCGAACCTGGGACTTTTCAGTCCGCAGGCCGACGCTCTATCCACTGAGTCAAACTGGTTTCAGCTAAAGATGACTTTTAAAGGACACACAAAAGTAATTATTTCTTAAGGGAACAAACTGAATGGGAGAACATATCTGCCAATGATACATCCAATAAGGGGTTAATCTCCAAAACATATAAAGTTTTCATACAACTCAACAAAAGGAAGGTAAACAATCCAATCAAAAATTGGCAAAGGACTAAATAGATACTTCTCCAAAGAGGACATACAAATGCCCAAGAGGCATATGAAGAAATGTTCAATATCACTAATCATCAGACATGCTAATTAAAATGACAATGAGATACCACCTTACACCTTCCAGAATGGCTACCGACAACAAATCAACAAATAACAAGCACTGGCAAGGATGTGGAGAAAAAGGAGTCCTAGTGCAATGCTGGAGGGAATGCAAACTGGAAAACTGTGGAGTTTCCTCAAAAAATTAAAAATGGAACGCCATTTGACCCAGTGATCCCACTTCTAGGAATATATCCCAAGAATCCCAAAACACCAATCAGAAAGTATATATGCACCCCTATGTTTTATAGTAATGCTACTTATAATAGCTGAGATCTGAAAATAGTCGGAGTGCCCATCAGTAGATGAATGGATAAAAAATGCTGTGGTACATTTATACAGTGGAATACTATATACAGCTGTAAAAAAAAAAAAAGAAGAATCTCTTAACCTTTGAGACAGCATGGAGGGACTTGGAGAGTATTATGCTAAATGAAAGAAGCCAGTCAGAGAAAGACAAGTAACACATGATCTTCCTTATATGGAATCTAATGAACAAAATAATCTGACAAACAAGAGTCCAGAGACATGGAAGCATGCAGTGGACTAGGGATTCTCAGAGGGAAGAGGGAAAGGAGGGAAGAGATCAACCAAAGAAGTTATGTGCATATATGCATAGCCCAGGTATGCAGATAGCAGTGGGGGGGGTGGGGTTAATAAAGGGGCAAAGGGGATGGCTGTAATACTTTAAATAATAAAGTACATTTAAAAAAATACAATATGGAAAAAAGTAATTATTTTTAAATAGAAATAAAAATAAACTATGAGAGTAAAGTATCCTTCAAGTAGCTAACCACTATCCCTTGACAAGTTACCTTTCGGAAGTTTTGGAGAATTGTGTGTAACTCAAAACTCTATTAAAATTAGTTAACCAACCAATTAACCTACCCACCCACCCACCCACCCACCCAAACCCTCTGGAACCAAAACCCTGCCATATCACCACAGTCACCAAAAGGAGCATTCTTCTTTCCCAAAGAGTGCGCTGAAGATCCAGGCCTCTCGCTCACCTGGCAATGCTCCGAAGGGGCTGCTGGTGGCTGGTGGAGGGCTTTTCTGGCCTCACACTACTTTCCCCTCTTTGTGAGGCAGAAGGGCCCAATGAAAAGATCGGAAGAGTAGAGTATGGCTTGGATGGCAGCCGCATCTATTATCCCAAACAAAACTGAGAATGAGCAGCACCGTTAAAAAAGCAGTCTATTAAAATTACTATTACGTTATGATGTCACCAAGCATAGCTTACCTTTTTGCAACACTGTGAGCACACGGGCCTGCATACAAAATCAAAAGTATTACTTAGCATGATGCCACAAATGCGACAGGAGAGTTAGAGAAGCCAATGGCTGCATGTTGTCAATGTCTACAATAAATTGCAAGAACTCTCTGGTTCCTCTATCGGAATATAACAAATTGATACAACTGTGGATTGCCAAAAAGATAATCTATCTGTAAAACTTAACTCTTATACTGTTTCCTATAAAAGGATCAATTTACATCTGGAATTTTCTTATTTTTCTATCTAAAGGTCATATGACAATCATACCTATTTTATTTTCCTGTTCAAACATGATACATTATTATTAGAATGATCTTTGGTTATGTAAAAGAAATAATGCAGAGAAACATTTTCAAGGACTAACACTAATTAACTGGTCCATTCCTTTGAAGAAATCAGTATTCCTAACTCATAAACAAAGCACAATGTGATAATAGATTATTTTTAGTGTTGTTCCTATGTAGAAAAATAATGAAACAATGAAGTTAACTGGTATTTCTTTGACTATTGTCATCAATTACAAAAAACCTTACCTCTTACAGAACTGACAGGTATAAGACCAGGTGAAGAAGGAAAATCTCCTGGTTCGGCAACAAAAGCAAAGCTAAAAAATACAAGTGTAAACGGAGAAAACAAACAAACAAACATTGACAATAGTTAATTTCCTAATTTACATGGCTTAATGCATTTTATATTTATACACTAGGGAAGTTTAGTACACAGAAGGAAGAAGAGAATTCACAAACCCTGTTTTTATGTTTGGCTCTGTGACAATTATAACAGGCTCTGTATTTAATCTTATTCTACTGTTAAAAGGTAGTAAAAGGCCTCAGCTCCCTAGAGTTGACCATCATGGAAGCAATTGGAAGAAGGTTCTAAAAAAGTTTCCCCAGTATAATTACTACATGCAGACATGGATTTATGAAAGCATACCGTTACTTATTTTGATTGCTTTAAACTTCCAAAGGTTTTGCTTTCTAAGGGAGAAAATACTTATTTTGGTGAGCAAGGCAGAACAGGAAATGACTTCTGGAGAATAAAACCTCTTACCTCCTAAAATCCCCTAAAAGCCCTGCACCATCTGGCAAGCAGACAGCTCCCTCAGGAGACCACGCCTGTGACTGACCATTCTGCTACCCCTGCTCATCAATCGACTTGAAACAGCTCTACCTTTCCTTTTTTCAGGGCAGTGTAGACATCTTTATATTGTTGGTATTTTTCCAGCTCTGCCTTCACCAGGACCTGACGAATATGCATCACCTCCTCCACAGTAAGAGCTAGGCATTCCACTGGGTAGCAGAATTCCTCCTGA
>PVJN01036803.1:0-21292 GCA_004026805.1 Lasiurus borealis | reverse complement strand
CCCCCAAGCTCCGCCCCCCGGCGCTGCCAATTCACCAATCGCCGGGCAGAGGGGTGGGGCCGGCGCGTCTGGGCGGGGGAAGGCCGCGCTCCGCCCTAAGGGTCTGGTTGGACAGTGAGAAGTGAGCGCGTACGCGTGCGCAGTCGCAGCGGCCACGCCTTTTCCGCCTCCTCGCCCGCCCGACTTCCGGCGTCCGCGCCGGGCGCGTAGGAGGTGCCTGCGCGCTGAGGGTGAGAGCGGAGCTCGGTTCGTCTCTGGTGCTGCCGCCCGGAAAAAAAAAAAAACGACTTCTGTGTTGAGTCTTCGGTTCTTAGCGACACAGCCACCCGTTTCTTGGCCATGTCAGTGCCGCGCTTGTGCTCTAGAGGAGGCAGGGGTCAGGCCCGGTGAGACAGGGCGGGAAAGCATTGCACCGCTGGGTAAAACGCCCGTGTAGACTCCAAAGAAGAGTCCATCCACTTCAGGTTTCACTTAAAAAAATGCCTGAAACGTCCGTGTGCTTGTATATATATGTACGCATGTTCATGAGGATGTTGGACAGGTTAAGGCCGTGGCTGACTGTAGGGTTGAAAGCATCCTGCCCCGAAGCCGTTTCTCTGCAGCGCAGACTCGGCGGACTTCGCTGCTCCGAAACCTTCCTGGCGTTTGAATCGTTTCAGTCTCTCATTTCCCTTCTCACCGCGCTCGCCCAAGTCCACCCACACGGACACACACACAGAGAATTATTTCTCTGCAAATACCTCCCGCTTTCTCGCTTCTGTGCCTTTCCTCACATCGGCCCCTCTGCCGAGACGCCCGTTCCGTCTGTCTAAACAGGACCACCCTTAGGTGTTCACGTGCCGGGAATGGTTTCCACGGCCGAACCCCTCTAAGTAGCACTTTATTTATTAACTGAACTTATCATGTTTTTATTAAATACAATTATGTCTTCCCTGAATAGACTGTAGACCTGAATGTAGGAACTATACCATATTAATCTTCACGTGGTTAATGTAGCAGTTTTTATCAGGGATGTATTAGGGTCTACACTTAAAAAGAATTTTTAATGTTGGTACCACGTTCATTTTGGTTTTAAAGAGTCATTGTTAAGTATCGGTAGGATAAACAACTGAACCCTGAAACCTATCAGTGATTTCAGTGCCCCCATTTATTTGTATTTACCTTCCATTTTGGCACCAAGAAAAAGAACCGGTTAAGAACATAAACGATACATGTACTACAGGTGAAGACCAAATGGCATGTGTGAACAAAGGTTTTTCAGCAAGTTAAAGAAAAGCAATGAGAGAATTGATTCTTCCCGACTGCGTGACCAATTCAAAAGAACCTGTGTGGTTGTAGGCCAGAACCATGTGTATTTAACAAGTGGCTAGTTAGTTCAGCAAATTTGAATTACACTGGTTTTCATTCGTATTTGTATTTCATCTGTATTCATTCCTTCCTTAAATATTTACTCTTTGGTTTTTATGATTATATAAGAGATTTGGGGTATAGTTAAATAAGAGATTCAGGGTAGAGTGAATGTATTTAAGAAACAATACAATAAATTCATAGCTTTCTTTTTTAAAAAAACAAAATAATACATTACTCGATTTTTCACAACACTGACTTAGATATTCATTATTCTCTCCTTCCTTACAGCTTAGATTTAGCAAATAAAGATCTATTTTAAAGCTGAAGGCATATCCAGTTGTATAAACACAGATGGCCCAAAGCTTTGCTAATCTATGTTTGTTTTCAGCTTATAGGAACTCCACCTGGTCCCCAAAACAAAACAAAACAAAACCTTTTTTCTCCTTGATAAATTATTCCCAATCCCTAAAAGAATAATAGTAATGAATAAGACAAACTCATCAAGAATATAAAAGGCCAGGCAGCGTCTGAGCCTCCACACTCTTTGGGCTCACAGTTCACAGAGAAAATGTTATTCAAAAGGAGAGCCTGGCTTTGGTTATACATCAGAACAAGCATCCTTCTGGGAAGCGAGCTGGATAGCCCAGGGCACCATGGCAAACGGTACTGTTTGCAGCTTCACAGGTTCCCCTGCAGCTTTCAGGGAGCAGAAAAGTACTGTCATGCCCAGGGAGGACACCTGGCTTACACGTGGAACCAGGAGGTTCAAGATCTCATCTGGGACTTTCTGGAAGAAGGAAAGAAGTGGTGGATTGGGCAGAATTTAATGCTGCTGGGGGAAAATCACGAAAACAACAACCCAAGTAAGGGTCTGAGGTCTGATGTTTAGGAAGAAAAGCTTACTTTTATTCAGGAACAGGAGGGAGAAGAAATTTAAATCTTTCTGCTTTTGTATAAAGAAAAATCAGTCATTTTACTCATTACCATCATTCCTCTGAAATATTTCTACTTTTGTGCTGTCCCCTTTGATTTGTTTCTCAGAGTCTATCGACAGTTATCTAATATTTCACTGAAAATACTGTGCAAGATTCTGAAGTGGGGAACCTTTTATGGTCACTTTTTTTCTCACGCAGAAACTAGGACATAAGTTGTTCACCTGTTGTCTTTCTTAGATATTTTCAAAATTATGTATGATAATCTTGTGGTCCTAGAGAAAACTCCAAGGCATTTTGTGCCATAAGAATCTTTATTAAAGTCTAAATAAATTAATGTCTTAGCTTTGTGACAAAGAACACATAATATGAAAAAATAATGTATAATATATGTGGTGAGAGAACCTAAATTTTCATCTATTGAAAGGTAGCATATATATATGTACATATCTATGTACATATATATATTATAATCTTCACCAAATGATATGCTTTTACTGACTTTAGAAAGGAGAGAGAGGACATCAATGTGAGAAAGAAACATGGATCAGTTGCCTCCCTAGGGGATTGAACTCATAACCTAGGTAAGTTCCCTGACTGGGAATTGAACCAGCAACCAAATCACAACAGCCAAGGCTGTATTTACTTTTTTTAAATGTTTGACTTTTTATTAACCAATGTCATCCCAATAAATTCAGTAAAAGTGTTTTCTAAATGTTTGACCTTTGAGTGTGAAGCTCATCTGGGTCTGGTCTTCCTTCTGCAGATACCACAGCCCGCCAAGCCACCACGCACGCCAGCTGTGCTTACGTGTCCAGAAAGTCCAACCGGGTCTCATCAAAAGCAGACCTGTGCTCCCGGCAGCATTATTTCATTTGCCAGGCTGGTAAGTGATGAAGCTTCCTGCTGCCAAAGACCTAACTTTATTATTTTTTTAAATGTACTTTTATTTATTTCAGAGAGGAAGGGAGAGAGAGATAGAAACATCAGCGATGAGAGAGAATCATTGATCAGTTGCTTCCTGCGCACCCCCAACTAGGGATCAAGCCCACAACCAGGACATGTGCCCTGACTGGGAATCGAACCATGACCTTCTTGCTCATAGGTCGCCGCTCAACCACTGAGTCACGCCAGTTGGGTCAAAGACCTAACTTTTGAAACTGATTCTAAATAAGGAGAGTTTGTGAGAGCATTAGTTAGCAAATGCCTGAGTGATAGACCTCAGGAGGGACCTTAGGGGCTTGATTTTCATGATATTGGCTAGAGTGAGAAACTGTTCATCTGGAGGGACTTCCTTAATTACTCCAGTAGCAAAAAGGAGCTGTGCCTTGATGTCCCCTTCACGGCTGGACTTGGGGAGAGTGTGAGAGAAAATGTACTATTGGTAACCAGCCCTTACTCATTCAGAATTTGGGCTTTAGAGGGTAGAATAGGAAGCAAAGGAGGAAAAGAGAATATGGTGAAGGAAAATGAGAAGATGAAGGGTGAGGAGATTTTCAACACTTAGAGGCTTGTTTTCGCAGAAGTAGATCAGAAGTAAGGTGTGTGTACAGTTTGGTGGGGGCGGGAGGTTGGATGGTGTTTTTTTTTCCAATCAAGTAGTATTTCTCATGGTGGTGGTTACATAAAGCATTTATTCTTAGCTCGGTGAACTCTCAGAAACTTTATAATGTCCCAGATTGTCTAGGTAAAAATTTTGTTTCACTTTTTTGAAATTAAGTCTTTATTGTTGAAAGTATTGCATATGTCCCCCTTTTCCCCCAGTGGCCCCTTCTAGCCTGCCTCCATCCTCCTGTGCCACTTTTTTTTAAAAATCACAAATATATTCTTATGAAAATACAAAGCACATATAGGTACTTCATTAAACAGAATACATTGCAATATTTCTTTATTACAAAGTATGTTTATCCATTACAGTATTCCTCAAATACTGGGTATTGAGAGGATCCAGTATTTTAACGTAATAGATTTCTAACTTCAAATCTCTCCTTCTTACCCTTTCAAGCCCTTTGTGAGATTTTTGTCCTGTTTTGCAGTAGAATGTGCTAGTGTTATTGAGGCCATGGTTGTGAGCCCAAACTCTGCACAAGTCTACTGGTCCTGTATTTCATTCTCACAAATTGCATCCCTAGGACTGGCCATCTTACAGTTGTGAACTGTTTTTCATCATCTCTAGGACTGGAAAAGCAACTCCTAATTAGCCTACATGATGATGCTATTATACCCATCTTTCACTCTCCAAGAGCTGAGTTTTTAGGCATTCTCAGCTACTCTTAGTTTTGGAGTGAAAAATGTCTTTTCTGATATTAATCATTCATGTACTTGCAAGAGATTACTGCTGTGGAGTGTAGAATGCTGTGCAGAAGGTAATCTTAGACAAAAAAGAATTCTATTTAATTCATCTAAGCCAGGTGTGCAAATTCTGCGCCTACCTTCCCACATGAGAGGAAGTATGTTACTGCAGCTAAGAGCGCGGACTCAAGAGCTACGATCGTGGGTCAGAATCCTGAGCTCAGATCTTGTTTTCCTGACTTTCCACTTGTGACACCTGGGCAAGCAACTTAACCGCTGTGCAGCCCAGTTTCCTTAAAGGATTGTTATCAGAATTAAGATAATGCAAGTGAAGTGCTGGAACAATGCCTAGCATAATATTGTCATTATTACTGTTAATGTTATATTGTGCAATTTTTTTTGTTCAAAGTTTATTTTCTGCTTCTAGATAGCTTCATATTCATGTCAAAGGTGAAAACACTTTGGAAATCCAATATTGCTAGTTACCTCTAAAACTGAAGTATTTGCACCATGTAATTGCATAGAGGTGTTTTGAAATAACTAGTGTTGTCACAGTGTGTATACATTTTTTATTATGAATGTAAGAAATGCCTCTTGCAAAACAACATGTGGGTGAGAGAAGTGTTTGCAAATTTGTTCCTTCACATTCAAGAGAGAAGTCTAATACTTTGTATTATCATACAGTATTACGGAGGTTACAGATTGACATTTGCACACTGAATAGTTGAACTCAGGATCTTTCTTTTTTTTTAAAAAAAAAAAAAGGCACTTAAGCTCTTACTGGTTTGGCTCAATGAATAGAGTGTTGACCTGTGGACTGAGGTTGTGGGCTCAATCCCCAGTGGGGGGAAAGTAGGGGGCAGCCAATCAATGATTAATTCTCATCATTGATGTTTCTATCTATATCTTCTCCCTTCCTCTCTCTGAAATCAATAAAAATGTTTTAAAAGGCACTTAAACTCACATATAACATTATTCATTCCTAAGAGATTTTTCTTTTCAGTGTCAGAATGAGAAGTGGTGGTTTGTGTTAAAAAATGGTATGTATTGTAATAGAGTTGATATTAAGCTGTGTGTACCAAGACAGTCAGACTGGTTGTGAAAACTTTAAAATACTTCCATGCCATTGGTAAAGTAAAATAATAGCACAACCACATTACCTCTAACTAATTATTATAGGGCGACATGACAACCACTAATTAATGTAGTTCTATCTTGACGACATCTGAGAATATCTATAGCACTCTGCCATTTGGGATAAGGTCACAATCTGGCACATCCTTTAAAACACTTGCTTAAGGAGAGTCATCAGTTGGTCATCATCCTCGAATTGCATACTTGCTTCTACTTCTAAATGCCTCGGCTTTGACTTTGCCCTTGTTTCAGCAGTTAATGTGCAATGTTTTGATATTTATAAATTCAGTAGTTTGTAATAAAACATTCAACATAAGTTCACACAGCTCCTAGTAGGGGGTAAATGGATCTAGGAAGTAATCATGAATGTCTGCTAACATCAGAAAGAGAGAGACAGACGCTGTGTGACTACTGGTGGACTACTTGACGCCACCTACTAAGTAATTTTATTTAAAAAAAAATAGAACATGAATGTGATCAAGCCTCTAGAGCCAACCATGTACATGAGCACTTATAGCACTTTTATTTGTAATAGCCCCAAACTGGAAACAGCCTGGATTCCCTTCAACAGATTGTTGGTTAAGCAACTGGGGTACATCCATACTATGAAATACTATTCAACAAGAAAGAGAATGCATACAATAACATGAACTAATCACCAGAAAATTATGCTGAGTGAAAAAAGCCAATCCCCAAAGGTTACATACTATATGATTTCACTTATTTAATATTCGTGAGATTAAATGACAAAATAATGGGAATGGAGAACAAATTAGTAGTTGTCAGGAGCTAAGACAGGACTAAGAGCAGGAGAGAAAGTAGGTATACAAGTTTAGATAACTTTAAGGGAATTTTGCTTAAGATCAGGAATGAACTGAAACTATACATAATTCCCGAGGGGATGAAAATTGGCGGTTTTTTTAAGACAGGGAAAAAGGTATGCCAGGACAATGCTCTTGATCCAAACAGTGTGCAACTAGAGGGGTTCACTTTGTGTAGAAGCAGGGAAAGCTGGCAGTAACGAGAGAGAAGGCGGTATCTGTGGGGACGGATGCTTGCAGGTGGGCAGGTCTGGTGCTGGGAGTCTGTGGAAAGGACTCTTAATTGTTTCCATTTTCCCCTTGAGGCAGAAAGCAAAGTTACACTTGACCTGAGAATGAGGATCATTCTTGTTGGAGATTTGAGTAGAGGACAAAGTGGGAAAAGGTTATCTAGGACAGTGGTCAGCAAACAGTGGTTCGCAAGCCACATGTGGCTCTTTGGCCCCTTGAGTGTGGCTCTTCCACAAAATACCATGCCTGGACGAGTCTATTTTGAAGAAGTGGTGTTAGAAGAAGTTTAAGTTTAAAAAATTTGGCTCTCAAAAGAAATTTCAATCGTTTTACTGTTGATATTTGGCTCTGTTGACTAATGAGCCCAAGAGAATGCAAGTGGGACTAAACATGGGGAATACAGTATCATTGCCTGGGGTTCGTGACCCTGAATTTAAGCTGAGATATAGTAAGTGAAGTTGTATAATTTTGTCTAGCCATGTTCAACTGCATGAGGAGAAACACCAAATGCATGCAAGGCACATTCAAGAATATTATTGCCGCCCGAACTGGTCTGGCTCAGTGGAGAGAGAGCATCGGCCTATGGACTGAAGGGTTACAGGTTCATTTCTAATCAGGGGCACATGCCCGGGTTGTGGGCTCGGTCCCCAATAGGGGGCGTGCGGGAGGCAGCCAGTCAATGATTCTCTCTCATCATTGATGTTTCTATCTGTCCCTCTTTTCCTCTCTGAAATCAATAAGAATATATTTTAAAAAATTATCTCTATCAATAGGAATTAAAGACCACAAAGGAGGATATTATGCTTAGAATGTTACTTCTTAAAATGACCTTAATTCTCTCTTGTCAGTGTTGAGCAATCAGTGGGCCTAATTTTGAGGAGTTGGATCATAAAAGGTGATGTCTGTGCTCCAGAAGCCCTACCTTATTGCTCTTTTTAAAAAATGGGTGCTCATCTTTAATTTGTGTTTTCTTGATCATCACATATGTGCTTGTAATACTTATTTTATAGACTTACAGTTAGAGCTGTATCCTAAAAATTAACTCCAAATAGATGTCTTTTCAGACCAAGATACAAGTTATGAAAGAAATGGAAATAATTCTCATTCACATGGGAGACCCAAGAAGACAAAAAGAGAAGTCGCAATCCCAAGAAACAAAATGGCCTCAGGTAATGGGAAATGAAATCAATAACTGCCTTAAAGGTGCACAAGACAGTTCGTGCTGAAATGTGTCATCATCACAAGTACCCAGTAAACACCCATGACACTCTCTTTTGTCTGATCTCAATATTGCAATCTTTGCTTTCATTTATAAATTCTTATTTTCTTGATATTCCTTTGCCCATCTTCTTTTTACATATACCCAAGTGAAAGACCACCAGTTTTTTTTACAAATGTTTCATCAAAAAAGAACGGCTTTAGCCCAGCCCGTGTGGCTCAATGGTTGAGTGTCAACCTATGAACTAGGAGGTCACGGTTCAATTCCGGGTCAGGGAACATGCCTGGGTTTCAGGCTCGATCCCGAGTAGGGGGCATGCAGGAGGCAGCCTATCAGTGATTCTATCTTATTATTGATGCTTCTATCTCTCCCTCTCCCTTTCTAAAATCAATGAAAATATTTTTTTTTTAAAAGAAAGGCTTCTAGAAGTCCTTGCAAAGTCAAGTTGGAGTGCTCTCTCTCGTTATTTTTTAATTTTGAAAAACAAATACTATTTGGGGACGATGCATTAGCTTGAAATGACCTCAATCAATATCAATGTTGGATCATTATAGATATCTCCTGATAGAATGGGTGAAAAAAGAGACTAATGGAAAGTGGATTTAGTGATGATTCTTAGAGGTATGACCTCACAACTTCAAGTGTTAGATGTCCTTGTCAACAATCCCTTTAAGTATCCCTTAAAAAAGCAATTTAGAAAGTATTATTGTGGTAGAGATATGAATATATAGCTAAAGGAAAAATCAACTGTTCTGAATGCTTTGTAAATGGGTACTTGTGAGTTGGGCATAAGTGTTTAGAGATAGCATTAGATGGAAGTAAAGATCAAATATTTTGGAAAACTTAAATAATTCCAAAAGGTTATAATTAAAGCAATGATGATGAAACATCTGAACAAACCTATGTCATGAAATATGAGTTTCATGAGAGCAATTTTTATAAATTAACATATATACATTTATATAACATTATTTTCAATATGCCTTTATAAAATGAATCAAGTAGACATTTGATGTTCCATCTACATCCTTCAAGTTTATATAGTCAAGTTTGCCCAGAAATAACTTTTTAACAGTCTCATTGAGAAAAAAGATGATTGCCCTATTTGGGAAGGTGCCTTATATTTACATAGATATGGTCCTTTACTAATTTTTGTATTACTTTGCTTTAAGCATATTCCTATTAAGTTTCATATAAAGGCATCTAATTATTTTATTAACCCTGAGAATATTTTTATAGTAGAGTTTATCACATTTAAATTTATTTTAATAATTAGATATCCTTTCTGGTTCTAATGCTCCCTTGCAACTTTCTTGTCTTTTGTTGAAATTTTTTTCTTCAATATTTTGGTTTTAATTGTTTCCCTCTAAAAAGTTCTTTACAAAAACACATTCTTATACCTATGTTTTTCTAACTGTCAAGCCCAGGAATGAAAGTCTCTTTTGAAATCCCCTGATCTGAGGTGACATTTTCCTCCACTCTACCTCTATTGCTTTGATTTTCACCTTGTCAGATACTCTTACACCCATCCTCTAGATCAGTGGTTCTCAACCTGTGGGTCGCGACCCCTTTGGGGGTCAAACGACCCTTTCACAGGGGTCGCCTAAGACCATCAGAAAATGCAGATATTTACATCACAATGCATCACAGTAGCAAAGTTTCATGGTTGGGGGTCACCACCACATGAGGAACTGTATGCAAGGGTCGAGGCCTTAGGAAGGTTGAGAACCACTGATCTAGATGGAGATATTAAGAGGTTAAGTCATTTGCTCGAGGCTTTTGAGTCCAGTTTCTTTCTCCCACCCTCTATCCTGTTTGCCTGGATGGAAAGACAGAGCATCTGATCAGAAGAACATCTCAGAACTCTGGGAGGCCAGCATCATAGCCGCAGTGATTCTGCTGCCAAATATACACGTCAGTCCTATGCACAACCGAGGAGCTATCACAGGGAAAGCTAAAGAAGGCCAAGTATGCTGCCGGTAGCCAGCTCTATTTTAACGCTCTAGGATGCTCATGCCTTGAAAGAAGTCAACTGAAGTTAATAGCAAATAGGCATGTTAACCCACTAATATTGCCCTAGAGCATGGTGTTCTTACTGGAAAGTGTGGAAAGAGGATGAAAGTAATATGGTGAAATGATAAAAAGTCTATCAGAAATATGCTCTGATTTATTAATATATTTATACAAATATACGACTTCTCTGAAGAATATGTTTTTGTAAAAGTATGAGACATATTTCTGCAGTGATGTCTATATACTGGCACCTTTATGGTTGGTTTTACTTAATATTTATTTTTACACTGCGGGTCTTTGAAGAGTAAGGAACAGGATGAGACGGTAGTGGTTTGTCATACTTCAGCTTCGGAATTCTAGCTGTACAGCTTCATCAACAACAAAAAATAATCCTCTGCTCTCCTATGTGATTTACATTTTTAGCCAAGAATAACATAAAATAGGAAGAAATATTTCTCTCCTAGGCTTTTACTTGAACTTAACATATTTTATTTTATATATAGAGAGAGAGGCCCAGTACACGAAATTTGTACAGCGGGGCGGAGCATCCCTCAGCCTGGCCTGTGCCCTCTCACAGTCCAGGAGCCCTCAGGGGATGTCCAACTGCCACTCCAACACTGCACTCACCAGCCGTGAGCCCAGCTTCTGGTTGACCCTCGCTCCCCCTGTGGGAGTTCACTGACCACCAGGGGGCAGCTCTTGTGTTGAGCATCTGCTCCCTGGTGGTCAGTGTGCATCAGCGATCAGTCGTTCCACTGTTCGGTCTATTTGCATATTAGCCTTTTATTATATAGGATATATTTTTATTGATTTCAGAGAGGAAGGGAGAGGGACAGATAGAAACATCAATAATGAGAATCATTGATTGGCTGCCTCCTGCACATCCCATACTGATAACTGAACCCACAACCTGGGCATGTGCCCTAATCAGGAATTCAGGAATCCAACTCTGACCTCCTGATTCAGAGGTTGAGCCACATGGGGCCTAATCTACTTTTTTTTTTTTTTTTTTACAGGAGCCACTCATCTTCCAAACAAATGTCACCAACCTGCTCTTACTAAACCTGTAAGTACTTAACCTTCACAGTACAGGTCTTGGAATTGTGTTCTCTTTGTCATTCCTGGTGGGTCCTTCAGCAGAGCTCTACTCCATCTCACGGAGTGCTCTGAATTGTAGTTTTCTGATAAGGAAAGGAAAGTGCTTAAGTGCAGGAAAGAGGTTTAATGGATTATTTATCAAAAAAGATTTTAAAGCCTATCTGTTGCCTTCCATGCTGGTATTATTTTCTTTTGTTGGTTGTTTCTTTATTCCCTGCTTCATCCCAAAAAGAAACTTGTGGCATCTTACAAAAATATATACAATGCAATATATATATTTTTTTAATTTTAAAAAGAGGAAAAAGAAAAAAAATTGAGTGAAAGGTAGAAACTCTGCATAATCTCCAAAATTTCACCTTCAAGAAATTTCTTAGCTTTCTTGCTTTTGTAGCTGTCTAAATATAGGTTTACATTTATTTGGTCTACTGAAGAAAGGAAGAGAGAGAAAGAGAGAGAGAGAGAGGAGGAGGTGTTGTTATCAGTATAAAAGGGAAGGGGGATGAAATAAAAATCCCTTAAGTCAGTATTTCTCAAGAGATGTTCTGCAGAATAACAGCCAATATGGCTTAAAATATTGCCAGACGGAAAGAAAAACAAAGATTTTTTTTTTTTACTATAAGAGTTCTCAGGGCCTTTTTGTTTTATGAGGATATTTTCCCCTTTGATTTCCAGAGAGAGTGGAAGAGAGAAGGAAGAGACAGAGAGAGAGAGAAACATCCAGGTGAGAGAGACACATTCATTGGTTACCTCCTGCACACCCCCGACCCCCAACCCGTCCCCCCACTGGGAAGCAAGCCTGCAAAGGAAGTTTGTGCCCTAGACCCACCCTTCAGTCTGCAGGCCAACACTCTAGCCACTGAATCAAACCCGCTAGGGTGTAGAGTCTTTTATATGCCCCAAACCTAACCACTTCCCATTATCTTTACCACTGTCACCCCAGGCTCAGCCACCATCAGCTCCCGGCTGAACTTTGCATCTTTCTCCCCCGGAACTCCCAGCTGCTGGCCTGGGCCTCTTTCTGTCAGTTCTCAGCATGGCAGTCAGAGGAGCCTTCACAAGAGAAGTCAGATTCAGCGACTGCTCCTCGAAGCCATCCCCCGCCCCATGCCTTCCCATCTCATTCAAAGTAAAATCACTCTCCTCTCAGTTTCCTGACTTAGGACCTGCTCTCCAACCCCCTTCCCTCATTCCCACTCCACCCCCCGGATGTTTTTTTGCTTCCCTCCTGCCATTTTTTCTCATCGAGCCTTTTTGTTCTTCCGAAAACAAACAGCAGAATATTGACAGTGCTTTTTCTCTCTCCCTCTCACTATCAGCAAAAATGCCCTTTCTTGACATCTGACAGGCATTAGTGACCACATGATGTAATGTGTCTGTCTGTCTCCACCACTAACGTGGATTCTCAGTGAGGGCAAGATCGTGGCTCACGTTGTTCATTGCTGTACCCTCACATCCCCAGGCTTAGCACATGGTAGCTGTTTCATTATAGTTTATTGACAAATAAATGCACATGGGAAATGGTGCATCTCAAAGAGGGTCATATCATATGCCACCTCCCCCAAACTAGTTGAGCACAGGGTCTTTTGGAGAGAAATGTTTATTAATATCTCAGGGCCCTGGGAGTTCCAAAGCAATTTTGGACAACACTGCCTTAATTTTCATTATTTGGTTAAAATCAGATTTAGCCTTTTCCTTTTATATATTTTTATCTCTTAGTCCAAGACCCTGTGCCAGTCTGTCAGCCCACTTCCTTCAGTCCTACCCACAGTCACACAGCAGGGACGGTCAGTCACACCCGTGCCTACCGGCCAGCCACTCCCTATGACCGCCGAGCTCACCAGGCCTGCGCCTGTAACACAGGCTGGGAAGGCTCTGGTGGAAATAGCCTCAAGCCCCAAAGAGGACGCACATCCTGACGTCTCCACCACTCACCTGCAAGCATCGTTTCACAACGCATCTGATCAGGTAAGTGAGGAACGGGGAAGTCACAACTGGGTACATTCATTACATGGAAATAGCACTTTTAAAAAATATATTTTTGTATTGATTTCAGAGAGGGAGGGAGAGATAGAAACATCGATGATGAAAAAAAGAGTCATTGATCGGCTGCCTTTTACACATCCACCACTGGGGATCGAGCCTGAAACCCGGGCATGTGCCCTGACCTCCTGGTTCATGATCGATGCTCAACCACTGAGCCACACTGGCTGGATTGGAAACAGCACTTTAACTCTTTCCTTCTATTTTGGTGACGTTTCAGGAAGGTGATGCTAGGCAGGAGCCTCTGAGCAGAATATACCTGGCGATGCCTGACAGACAGGCATGTATCCCGACTAAAAGCAAAACCAAAGCAACTCCACATGGGGCCTTACGCCTGTTTGGGTATTTACAGCCGTATTATGTAATACTGTTATGTTAGTGCTTCGGTTGGGGAGGAACCCTTGTTGGCCTGCCTCACTATCTTAGCGGCAGCAAACCCCTCAACACTTTCTCCAGCTCACCCTCTCAACTCTCACTTTTGTTCTCCTTCCAGATGAACTGGGGGTGGGGGGGAGGCAAAACTGCTTTAATGGTGTTGACTGCAGAAAATCATCCTGCTGCTCCCTGTTGTGTTGGGGTTTTTTAAAACACAAGCCCTGCCTCTCAGCGATCTAACATTTTCCTGTCAGAAAGGAATCCCGTTTTCTCTGGATCTGCTGTCAGTGGTAATGGAAACTAGATGTTCACTATTGTCTCAGTCAGCATTGTGTTCTGCCGAGGGGGAAAAGTGACCTACAGCAGCTTAAACAAAGAGTGTTTGCCTGCCTTAAATAGAGAGAAATTTGAAGGATAGAATATCCAAAGAGTCTACAGACTAATTATTAGAATTATCAAGATAATTTAGAGACGTTACTGAATATCAGATCAGTATATGCTAAAGTTAATGTTATTGTTGCATATCTGCTAACTATCAATTGGAAAATTAGATTTTTTAAAAAGATAGAATAGCAAGTACCTAGGAATAAATCTAACCAAAGATGGTCCTAACTAGTTTGACTCAATGATAGAGCATTGGCTTGCAGACTGAAGGGTTCCAGGTTCAATTCTGGTCAAGGGCGTGTACCTTGATTGCGGGCACATCCCCAGTAGGGGGTGTACAGGAGGAGCTGATTGATGTTTCTCTCTCATCGATGTTTCTAACTCTCTATCCTTCTTTCTTTCTCTCTGTAAAAACAAATCAATAAAATATATTTTTTAAAAATAAATAAAAAATTTAACCCAAAATATACAAAACTTCTAGTTTTTCTGAGTCAGTTCAGGCAACCACTCTAAGGCTTGATAAAGAGACATTAAAGAAAGGCTGAGTAAGTGGTGAGACCTGCCATGGTTCAGCCCAGTGTACACATTCTGCTCTGAAACATCAGATAAGGCTACAGCTGGAATGACGCTGAGCACAGCCTGACCAGCAGGCAGCCCTGCTGCGGGTGGCATCTATGTCTGCCTTACCTTCACTCCTTCTTACTTACATCTCAGTCCCACAGCGAAAACCAAAACTGTGCGGGCCTCAGTCTGAGATCTCTCTGTCACTGACCCAACCCCCCACAACCCTGTGAGGAACCCTATTCAATTGCATGACCCCTGAGGGCGGGGTCTTTAACGGACTTGAACTGCTCAAGTCCTTGAGCCAAGAATACACAGTAGGCATTTAATAAGGACTTACTGACTTGATTGACTTAAGCTGTAAGGGGGTTGTTGTGTAGAATTCGGATCACATAGCTGGTGTGAGCAGATTGTCCCAGGGTTGGACTTCCAGTTCAAAACAAGTCGCCTCTGGCGCTTCGGGGCCTTGTGTAGTGTTCTGGGCTTGTTTGCTCTATCAGGTTTCTATCTCCCGGCTCCTGCCCCGTGGTATTTCAAGGACTTCCCTCTTGAACCTGAACTCTTGGGTTGAGGGAATGACAGTGGGAAACCTGTGGGGATAAACACACTTCCGAATAGGGAAGTTTTATTGTTTGAATTCCAGGTTTCCCACACTTTTGATGATGGCCATAGCCTTCAGCTTACTCTTGCAAATCTTATTTTCAGACTCACTTTGTCCTTGGAGCAATTGCTGTATGACCTGTTACCCATTTTCTGTATGAAGGGGTGAAAATTCTATTTGCAGAAAAGCCTCTGAAAGCAATATATGTTATGAAAAGCCTGTGTGATTTAGAGTCTATAATGTCATCAGAGATCAACTCTCATTAAAACAATGTCTCAAACTACTAAAGTGCAGTAATTACATGTAAATAATGTTGACAAAAACCTTTGTTCCCAATAGGTCACCGATGAAATGGCATGCAACTTCAGCAAAGCGATTCAGAAAATGTGTGAGGTGCTCCAGAAACTGACAGCCATTATCCCAGGATTTTCCGAGTCAGTGCAGGTGAGCAGAAGCTGGGAGGGAACAAGATGTGAAAAAGGGGGAAGGGAAAAGGAAAAAAAGGAGAAAACGTATAATAAAGTAGAAAGTGTATAATTGGAAATTGTACCCTGTACGGACTGAAACATTATAAAATATTTTGTGGAGACTCAATGGAAATATTAGCAAGTGTATTTGCACCTTTAAATCTGAAGATTGTGCCCTCACTGGGTAGCTCAGTTGTTCAGAATATTGTCCCAATACCCCAAGGTTGTGGGTTTGATCCCGCGTCAGGGCACATACAAGAAACAAGCAATGAATGTATAAATAAAGGAAACAACAAGTCTCTGTTTTCCTCTCTCTCCCTCCCTCTCTAAAATCAGTACATTTAAAAAATATATGTTAAGGCGGCTCTCTCTATGGAGCATGCCCGAGCCTTCCCTCCCCCCACCAGGTGCATTTTCCTTGACTCTCTTAAGCTTCAAGGTCCCTTCTTTTGTCTCTGTAATTTGTTTCTTGAGCCTGTTACTTCTCTAGCCCATTCCTTCTATCTCTGACTTTCTACATAAATGTTCTCTTATAAAAAAAATCTGAAGATAGTTTAAAAAAAAAACTGGATCTGTAATGACATGCTCATTTATCACATCACTGCTTCGCTGATATATGTATCGGGAGAAATCACAGGAGACAAAGACAGATCCATGCCTTGCCATAGCAGAGAGCAGCCTTGAAACAGGCATCAAAAATCCGTGCCTCTAAAAATAAATAAATAAATAAAACCTTTGCCTCCGTGATATCTGCCTTTGATGCAACCACATCTATCAGTGTTACTTCCTCATAATTATTCATGCCTCCTTCACTCCCTACACATCAATTAAGGCGGTCAGATTAGTGAGGATTTTAATTTTCTTTTTTCTATTTTCTCTATTTTTAAGTATTGCAATAAGTACATAAGTGCAACCTGTATTGGTTTATTTGGGAAAAGTAGAACAAAAGTGTATAAAATAAAAAGCATTCTTTAGATGTAATCACTGTTATTAGATTTAAGCTAATGTGCTTAAGCTTCCAAACGTTTTTGCTGCATCCACAAAGTTTGTTGGTTTGTTTTGTTTTAATAAAAATGGGGTTAAAGTCAACAAATTTTTCTGCCCCTTAATTATTTTACTCAGTGCTGAGTCAGGATATCTTTTCATGTCAGTACACATAAGTGAACTCCTTATTCTTAATGTTTGTTTGGATATTTTACCCTTGCAAATAGCGATCCATGGACATTCTTATATCTACATCTTTCAATACTTCTGCAAATATTTCTGTGGAATAGAGTGCTAGAAATAGAACTGATGGGCTTTTACATTTTCAATAGATGATAAAATTACCCTCTTCTCCTGAAAGAAACTACTTTACATTCTCACCAATCTCTTCCCTACACTTTCATTTCTGCCCATTTCAAAGGCAAAAAAAAAGGCATTTTTTTGATTAGTAAGGAGGTTGAACGTCCTCCATTGGATTGCTTGTCTCTTGTTTGTAAGAGAGCTTATTTATTATTGATATTAACTTTTTATTTTATATATGTTGCAAATATTTTGTGTTCATGTCTTATTTTTAACTTTATTTACTTGTTTACTTATATAAACTGACGAACAAAAAGATAGATACAGAGGCAGTAAAGCATCAAACAGACTGTCAAATTACAGCGGGATGGTTAGGGAGAAGTGGGAGAGATAAGAGATCAACTGAAGGACTTGTATGCATGCATATAAGCATAACCAATGGACACAAACTGGGGGGACAATGGGAGATATGTATACATGCAATATATTAATTAAAAAATAGAAAAAAAAGAAAATGAGACACTTCAAAAAATAATAATAAAATAAATAAATCCTCACCCAAGGATATTTTTCCATTGACTTTTAGAGAGAGTGGAAGAGAAAGGAAAAGTAGAGAGAAATATTGATGTGAAAGAAATACATCAATACGTTGCCTCCTGCACAAGCCCCGACTGGGGATCTAACCCACAAATTAGGTATGTGCCCTGATGGGAAATCAAACCCGTCACCTTTTGGTGTACGGGACAACTCCCCAACCAACTAAGCTGGCCAGCTAGGGCTTAACGTCACTTATTTATTTTTATACTTACTTTTGTTATTTTACTTTTCATACTAGAGGCCCGGTGCACAAAAATTTGTGTACTCTGGGGGAAGGGGTGTCCCTCAGCCTGGACTGCCCCCTCTTGCAGTCCAGGACCCCTTGGGGAATGATTGCCTGCTGGAATAGGGCCTAAGACAGCAGCCAGACATCCCTCTCGCATTCCAGGAGCCCTGACTCCTTGCTGCCTGCCTGCTTGCTGCTCCTTAGCACTGCATTAGAGGCGGAAGAAGCTCCTGCCACCACAGCTACTCTGGCCTGTCCAGTTTCTGGCTGAGCGGGGCTCCCCCTCTGGGAACACACTGATCACCAGGGGGCAGCTCCTGCGTTGAGTGTCTGCCCCTTGGTGGTAGTATCATAGCAACCGATCCTTTTGCCGTTTGGTCAATTTGCATATTACCCTTTTATTATATAGGATAGGATATTTTACTATGCAGTTTTTAATAAATGTAACTTTGAGAATAAAGAACATTTCAAAACAGAAATAGTAGTACTTGCGGTGACTGTTCAGTAAGTAAGTTGACCTTTTGATTTGTTTCCCATGAGGCAGCCTGCAGAAAGGAGAGTTGGTGTTTTCTGTTTCAGTTAGAACTTCTCCTTGATCTCCATGTTGAGTCTGTCTTGAATGCTTTAGAGGCTCCAGATACAAAGGGACAGTCTGCGCAGTCCTTCAGTCAGCACTCTTCTCTTCTCCTGCATTCCTCTTTCAAGCTTAGTTGTATTAATTAGATATTTGATCCTCTTACCACTCAGAAAGGGTTATGTCATTTACTTAGAGCAATCCGAAATATGAATCCTCCCCTAGGTGATCTGGTATAGTATATTTTCCTTCCCTGCCACGGTGTAACATTGCTTCTTCTAAAGATGTATTTGAAATGTGTAAAGAACACTGAACTCCTTGTCAGAAGAACACAAATGTAAAACAGTCATAAACAGCTCAGGAATGTATGTTTGCTTTTCAACATTCCCAGGTCTATGTTGTCGACTCTCCAATTTACCTGAGTGACCAATTGCTGAAAAGCCCATTTCAGAACAGCAGCGCTCTGGGCTTCCAGCTTCCTGTGACTCTCTGCCGCGTCCACTCCCTCACCCGTGTAGGGAAAGCTGACGCGGCAAGTGGGCCAAGATCCAAGCATGACGTTGAGCAGGTGGGTGAGGTCCATGCCACTGGCCAACTCTCCTTAGAAACGTCTAGTCTTGACAGGTCCAGGTCTCGCACGGCCTCTCCCTGGACTGGAACGGCGCCCAGCTAAGTCCGCAGCACTGAAGACACTGCTCAGTGGGTCCCCCTCTGGATCCTCCTCTCCACCCCAGTGAGCCCAGCCTGCCTAATGCTGTCATCTGGTGATGTGCTTGGCACACACCTAGCACTCAGTAAATTACACTGTATTTGCTGTGCACAGGAGAAAATGTTCAACATTATTAGTCATTAGGGACAGGCAAATCCAACCACAATGAGCTACCACTTCACACCTAATAACAAGTGTGGGCAAGGAGGCAGAGAAAATGGAGCCTTCATACAGTGTTAGATTGTAAGAGGATACAGCTCTTTGCAAAGCAGTTTGACAGCTCCCCCAAAGTTTTAAAAATATAACTGCCATGTGACCTAGTAATTCTACTCCATGGAATAGATCCACATATGTCCACCTGAAACTTGTACAGTCATGTTCATAGCAGTCTTATTCACATGGTCAAATAGCAAAAAAGGGGAAACAGCCCAGATGTCCATGATCTGATGAATGTGTAAATAACAAGTGGTACGTCCATAAAATGTAATGTTATTCGGCAACAAAAAAGAATGAAGTACTGATACCTACTACAACATGGGTGAACCTTGAAAGTATTATGACAACTGAAGAAGCCAATCACAAAAGACCATATATTATGATTCCATTTATATAAAATGTCCAGGAGAGGGAAATCTGTACACTGTAGATAAGTGATCACCTAGGGATTGAGGAGATAGGGACAGAAGAATGGACCATGACTGCTACTAAGTTCTGGGTTTATTTTATGAGAGATAAAAATATTCTAAAATTAGATTATGGTTCTAGTTGCACAGCCCTGAGTGCTTACAAAAAAACCTTTAAATTGTATACTCAAAATGGGTGAATTGTAGGTGTGAATTTCATTGCAATAAAGCTTTTTAAAAATAAACTATCATAAGCAGATCTAGGGCAGCTTATATCATGGGGCAAAAGAAATACATGTTTCTTAGGGGGTCCCTCTTAGTGACAAAGGGGATGCTGAGATGATGACTCCTTAGCCAGCATACAGGTTCTTCCTATGGGTTCTCTCCAATGAATGTCACCTGCCATGACATCATTGTCAAGTTCCCTGTGCCCCCTCCAACCCCCTCAAGATCATCATTTCACTAACACAATACCCTGAGGTTACACAAGTCACATGATATTTCCCTCTAAATGCAGGTAGAAAATATTCTGGAAAAGTCCTTGATGGCCCTTGGGAAGATCCAGGAAACATTTCTCCAGCAGCATCCATTTCCTGATTCTTCGGTGACTTTGATCTCTTCTATTGCTACCCTGATGTTGAGCAGGTAACATGGGAGGGAGGGAGGAAAGGAGGGAAAAAGGGAGGAAGGAAGAAAAGGAAGGGCAGGGAAGGGAAAGGAGGAGAGAGGGAAGGAGTTTCATTTTAGGTTTTTGACCTTTAGAGAACATGCATAGATCGATTCCCATTTCACTTCTGTTTCATTAGCCAAAACATATCAACTTTGCCTCTGAGCTCTTACACTCTCGGATACCCAGCACCCATGCGGTTAGCCTTCCCATCAGCTTCGGCTCTGGAGGAGCTCTTGAATAAACACCCAGGAGTTGATGTTCAAGTGAGTGTGAAGTTGACTCTGACCAGAATAAAAGTGAATTTTGTGGCTGTAGGCATTTGGGTGACAAGAATGCACCTTGAAATTTAAGCTCACAGGCCAAACGAGAGAAGGTTGTGTGCTGTTCATTTCTGTTTTACACTGGCAGGATTGAAAGCCTCTGAAAATGATTCAGGATAGAGTGGGCAGCATTAAACAAGCTTCTGGATTTAACTAAGTTTCTGTGTTATGATGTGAATTGATTCAACTTTTAACTATTTATACAAAGCTGGGAGTATCTGAATAATCACTGATTCAATATACCAACCTAGTCATATCAGCATATTGTATTTTTTCTTTCAACAATTACCTAACAGAAGTAGGATTGCTGCCTTATCCTGAAGAACAGAATACTTACTTCCTAGTAAAATGAATCCTCTAGGTATAAAGATGTAAAAATAATAATAATTCTGAGGGTCACACAGTAAATGACTCATCTTTAATTAATTCTTTCTGATATGATCCTATATAATAAAAGGCTAATAGGCAAATCAACCAAATGGCAGTATGGCCGGTCGCTATGACGCGCACTTACCACCAGGGGGCAGACACTCAACTCAGGAGTTGTCTCCTGTTGGTCAGTGCGCTCTCATAGGGGGAGTGCCGCTCAGCCGGAAGCTGGGCTCACAGCTGGCGAGCCCAGCAGTGGTGGCGGGACCCTCTCCTGCCTCCACAGCAGTGCTAAGGATGTTCAACTGCCGGCTTGGGAAGCGGGCCTAAGCCGTCTGTGGGACATCCTCCAAGAGCTCCCAGACTGCAAGAGGGCACAGACCAGTCTGACCCCTTCCCCCA
>PVJN01036802.1:0-21292 GCA_004026805.1 Lasiurus borealis | reverse complement strand
GTGTGTGTGTGTGTGTGTGTGTGTGTGTGAACCTCTGATTTACAGCGCGGTGGCCAGAAGCACAGGTGACTGACTGCCTGGGTCCCTGCTGGCATGTGAAGCAGGCGGCGGGGGCGGGGCAGTCTGAGAGACGGAGCCCTTCACCTTGGGGAACTCCCCTCTGGTATCAGAGGGAGGCACAGAGGGCAGAGGGGACACGGGAGGCGGGAGGCGTCCTCGGCACCACGACACCCAGGCTGCGAGGGGTGTACTTCCGCTCACCGCGCTGCTTCTCTGGAGGTGGACGGGGAGGATCGGAGTCCTCACCCAGCCCCTCTGCCGGGCACTGCATGCCACGGGCTCTGTAAACGTGGCAGGTTCAATCTTCACAGCCCCTGCGGAAGCAGGTCAACCACCCTGGCCCCAGCGGCAGGGCCGAGGCTGCCTATAAGCTCTTGCTGCACCCAACACCTGCTTTCTTCACTGCGACATGCCACCCACCGGGGGGGAAGGGCCAGGGAGCTGGCAGCCAGGCCTCCCGCCGGCTGGTGGGGGAGAGGCTGCCTGTGCGGGCGCCACTGCAGAGGCTGGACTGCCGAGAGCAGGAAGGCTGGATCCGTGTGGCACAGCCACACCGTGGAGTCCCACCCTGCAGCCACAGGAACCGACCACGGAATCACGATGTGGAGGGGAAGGAATTGTATGACGTGCACACTTGATGAAGTTCAAAAGGCGGCAAATCGGCTGTGGTTCAAGATTCCTGGTTGTCCGGGTGCACACGTGTACAACCGCAGCTGCCCACCTCTGACCTGTGCACGCACTGGCCACAGGCTAGCCCTCAGGGGGTGCGGGGCCCCCTCCACCGCAGCTCGCCGCACGCAGAAGCAGACCTGCCACTTGTGCCGGTGTGAGGCCGGGCCACTGGCACTGTGACCCATGCCCCCCAGCAAAGACACCCCTGCACCCGCAGAGGAGGTGTGGCTTCGGAATCGGAGCGCCTGCCTGACACCAGTAAGTTATTCCTCGGACCCGATCACAAGTTTCTTAGGTGAAAACGGTAACAGGTGGATTAACGGATTTCCTTGTGATTCTGTGGTGAACTTCATAAAGTAACCGGATCTTTACTTAACGTAAGCAGTTGCTGTGAGAGAGTCAGTTGTCTGACTCAATTGAAACCTTTTTCTTGTGTTTTGACCCTCAAGGTATCCAGAGGTACAGCTAAAACAGCTGAACTCACATCCTGGGCAGGGGAGGGAGTTCAGATCGCAACCTTGAACTCAGCCCCTTTTACCACAGGCTCAAGGCTCTTGGGCGGCGACGTTTAATGAGCATTTGTTCATGTGGTGCCGACATGCTTCAGGCGCTGCTCTGATCATCCCACATGTCACGGGCGAGTAGCTGCCCCACCACGCACCCCAAGTTCGCAGCAGAAAAGCCACACTTTGGAGCCACTTCAGGCGGGAAAGACCTCTGTAAGATCGATAGGAAGCATACTCAAATCATGTTCATTTACAAAACAAAACAAAAAACCACACAGCAAACTGGCCGAGGGCTTAAACTGGGTCGCACAATTGCAGTGTATCAGGACCACAGATGTCTGCTTGCTCCCCCAGGTCCTAAAGACCACGACTCCCCACTTCTCACCCCAGTTCTGGCGGCAGCAACAGCAGCGACAAATTATAGCCACACTATTAACCCGAGGCGCCGACATGTCAGGCAGTCTGCTAAACATTTTACATGCTAGTCGGTTAAATGTAAAAAAACCCCAAAGCACCCCCACTTTCCAGATAAGGAAGGAAAGCACAGAAGAATGAAGTAACCGTCTCAGGGCCCCCCGGCAGAACCAGTGCTCACGCCCCGCCGCGGGTCGCAGCTCCAGCAAGGGAAGGGGTCCAGCCCAGTGCAGGACCTGCCCGTGGCTACTGAGTCACCACGCCCAGAAGCCGCCGTCCCGCCTCTCAGCTAAGGCTGCAGATTTCCGGTACACGCCGCCGCCGCATGTCCCTGGTGCTCATCGCTTTACTGCCTCCTTAGGCACTTCTGCTAGCCACCCCCATCCACCCACTGTCTGCAGAAGCATCAAGTGCACCCAAGTCTTCAGGGGGTGGGGCCTTTCACTGTGAGCCCCCACCTTCTGGGTTTCTTTTCAGCCCCTTCTCCACCCGCACCCCGGTCCTCGGGAACGCTGCAGTGTCTTCTTAGCACACCCTGACTTTCATGCCCGGTGCCCTGCTCCCTTGCCCCAGGCCCGCCCCCACTTCCGCCTGTGAGGCCCTCATCCTTCAAATGCCACCCCCATCGAAGCCTCCCTGGCAGCCTGGACGGGCAGTTCCTCGTTTCCCTTCCTGGGCGCACACTTACAGAGGACTTACCCCCGGACAGCATAACTGGCAGCTTACATTTCATCTATTCGCTTCTTACATACCTGCCTGCCAGGTTCTTACCCTTGGTCAACGTTTAGTAACAGTTCGTTAGGCACGAATAATCCGATCAAAGAATAAATGGCTGCTCCCTCCCTCCCACCTCTGCCGAGTTTGGATCTGGAACTGGAAGCAGGTGACCAGCATGCCACAGGCCAGGACTCAGACGCCCAGGAACACATGAGCACAGGTCTGCGTCTCACCAACGGCGAGAGATGTCCACGCCACGCACCTCCCCTCACACCCACAGGCAGGCAGAGTTCCTGCGTGCCAGCTCGGCGCAGCGGGGAAGGAGGGAGCCCGAGAGCCAGCGCTGGGGGCGGTCCGGGGAGAGGAGAGGGGCTCGGCGCGGCCGGGGCAGAGCCCCGCTCACCTCCTTCCTGGGAGTTCATGATGTTGAGGGCAAACAGCATGGCGTTGGAGAACGTGGTCGCCTCCTCCTTACTGGCGAAGTTCAAGCCATAGACCTGGCGGGCGTCTCGCCACTGGTGGAAGGTTGGTGTCGCCTGATTGTACTTCAGCCCTTTCACGATTGAATAATTGATCACAACCTGGAGGAAAACGAGCGAGAAATACACGTAAATAAATAAGAGGTAAGTGAGCCGGAAGGAGCGGCTATGGCGCAAGGATAGGGTGTCCCCAGGGGCTACCAGAGGACAGGAAGGTGGGGGGTTAGGGATGGGGTGGGGTCACAGCAGGGAGAGCACGCCCTGGCAGCTTTCCCACGGGATCTCTGCTCATGCCATTGACTGAGTGCTGAGTGTCACAACCTCCAGGAGAGCCCTGAGCTGGGCGTGGGTTCCTTGGGTCCTTCTAGCTGTGTCGCCCCAAGTGGTCACTGCCCGGCTCCGGGGCTCAGCTTCTGCAGTTATAAAAGGGGGATGACAATCCTGGTGCCCAGAAAGCCAGCTCCCTCTCCCTCTTCTCCCCACCACTGCTGGGGAACACAGTGGCAGGCAGGGGCGGTTATGGAAATGCCCCGAACAGTGGCACCATGGTTCCCGGGACTACAAGGCCACTAGTACATGAGTCAGTGCTGCTGCTCCAGAACCTGGCTCCTCCACACCTGCCTCAGCGGTGGTGTCCTGAGACTGAGGCAACCTGGACAGAGTGGGGACACCCACCACCCCAGTTACCCAGGAGTCAATTTCCACTACACCTGGGGCAACCAGAAGGTGTAAGTAGCGGTGGTAAGAGAAAACAAAACTTGCTCTACAGCACCATTTACTGGGAGACAAAAGAAAGATCTCTAATCATCAATCTGCTGAATTAAGATCAAACAGTACCTGAACAAGAAGAGTCTAGCCCAAGTGACAGAAAATGACCAGTCTCCAGAACCAACCTCAAATTTACATATCATGGAAGACTGACATGTAAATGACAGAGAGAATTCAAGACACAGTAATGAAGAAACCCGACAAGATACAAGAAGACTCAGAAAGGCAGGTCAATGAGCTCAGGAATAACATTAATGGAAAGGAGTACTTTACCAAAGAGATTGAAACCACACACACACACACACACACACACACACACACACACACAACAGAAATTTTGAAACTGAAGAGCTCAATAAATGAGATGAAGACTGCATTAGAAAGCATCGGAAATAGAGCAGGCAAGATGGAAGAGAGAATTCATGAGCTCGAAGACAGAAATCTGGCCATGATTCAGGTGGACTGAGAGAGAACTAAGAGTTAAAAAAGTGAAAGAACTCTACGAGCACGATCTGACTCCTAGAACAAGGAGAACGCTGGTTTCTGGGAATCTTGTCCTCCAGTCCTGTGCCCCCTCCCACGTACCTTCTATCTTCCCAGAGCACCCTGAGGGGCAACCAAGAGGCAGGAAGGGAGCGGAGAACTGGTCACAATGAAAGCAATCACTTCGGACACCCACTGTGATTCAAAAACTGCACTGGGTAATGGGCCTCTGTCAAAGGCGAGTCCCAGAGCGGTATGCCCATGTCAGCCCACCCATGGGTACGTTATAGAAATGGGTAAGGGGTTTTGGTTGCCACCACAATGAGGACCAAGGGTGCTATATATCCTTCAATGCGATGTACCTTTCTAAGGCAGCGCTGGAACTGATGAACTGGAAGGACAGGGAAGCCACTTCTAGGAGGCTGTGAGAGAAACCTTCCTATCAGTGAGCTTGCCAACAAGGGCGAGGGATGCCTCTGAAGGTACCCAGAGCTCCAGGTTAGAGAGACTCCCTTTGGTCGGGAGTCCTGAAGGGGTGTCCCTTTTAGCCACGGGAATCTGAAACTTAACAGGGCTATTTTGGCCAAAGCAGAAACACAGTCAACTGGCAGCCACTAAAAATAGTCTTAAGTTTCTGTTCTCTCTTTTCTTCCTTTTTAAAAAATCCTCACCCAAGAATATTTTTCCCATTGATTTTTAGAGAGAGTGGAAGAGAAGGAGTGGGGAGCAGGAGGAGGAGAGAGAAAGAGAAAGGGAGAGAGAGAGAGAATGAGAGAGATATTGACTGGTTGCTTCCCACAAGCACCTGGACCGGGCTGGGGGTTGGAACCTGTGCCCTTGACCAGGAAATCAAACCTGTGACCCTTCCGTGTGTAGGCTGACACTCTAACCACTAAGGCACACCAGCCAGAGCGGTCCTCTCTTTTCTAATTGCTAACATGAGATTCTCAGAGATAGCAGCTAATCTGCTGCTCAGCTTAGCCAAGGCTGACCAACAAAGGATGCCAGAGGTGCTATTTAGGTCGAGTGTTTGACAAATGCTGAAACCGCAGGTCTGTTGACTTCACTGCTGGATGTGTCCCTTGCAGTCACTCAGAGAGGGGCGAGCACTGCAGCACTAACCAGAGTCCCCGTGGTTAGGCCACACGAGCCCTTTCTCCACCTCTCTCTTCTGGTCCTTGTCACATTAGACTGTTCCATCTAGTTAAATGTGCACGACTGTTCCTGACATAGGTGGGCTTTCCCTGTATTTGTGGAGGTACTTACCAGGTTCACTCACAAGCTACCTTATGCGATATGTCTGGGATGTGCTATTAGGGAGAGAAAAGACCCCAGATTCTTCAAATCAACTTGCTGTACCTTCTAAAGTAAGACTTAGGGCAAGCATGTGGCCCACAATGAATATTTCTGTGGCCCAGCCAATATAACAGTATGTAAGAATCTTTTTAATAAAAATTTATTAACTTTTTAATAATAACTTGATTTTTACAATATCCTTTATACATAATTATTAATAACAAACTATAATGTTCACTAATACCAATTACTATAATCATGTTGCATTCATTTCCCTTATGCACAGGCACACCATTTCTCTTCACTAATACTAGCAGTGAATATTTCAGCAGCCAACTGCCATATCACTAGTCTTATACTGACTTTTTTGGTGTGTGCAACAGAAATTATTTCGCTTTAAGAGAACAAGAAAAATAGGTTTATTTGTGTTACACTTATTAATTTGTGCAGTTATTCAGTGCCTGGTAAGTTAATATTAAAAAATATTAATTTTTATTCAAATGTTCTATTATTTTATATTAACGATGACTCATTTATTTCAGCCATTGCATTCAGCAGGTCTCTATTGAAATAAACCTACGTTTCTATGAAAATTAAAGCTTTTGTGGGGTTTTTTGAGGCCTACGTAAACTTAAAACTTAAACCTTGTTTATTTGGCCTGTGTTAGCCTTTGGGTTTGACATGCTTGACTTAGGGGGTTGAACAAAAAAATTTTTATTGTCCTATTACTCATGGATATGTCAGCATAGAAGAAAACATTTTTGTACAATATAGTTTTCAAAGCTGTTTCGTATCTATCATGTTATTCTAATGTTACATTCACACACAGAAGTGTGCAGGATGTGGGTCACCGTCTCTATGAGACGGATGTGGAAAATGGTGTTCGGAAAATACAATTTGCTCAAGGTCTCAGAGGAGAGTGTGGGGTCAGAATCTGAACCCAGATCGTCTGACGCCAAATCTCACCTTTGTTTCTGGACCTCTTTTCACGCTACTCCGTGCCTGTGTGTGTTTATGCGTGCACGTGTGGATGCGCATGCGCGGCCCAGGCTCGGGTGTCACCGGCGGCTCGGGCACTCACCTGCTGATCCTGCAGCTTCACGCCGACGACTCTGAAGGTGCTGCTGGCAGTGTTGTGGTAGATGTTGATCCGGCTGAAACCCTGCTGGCCGGGTTTGATGGGCACCCATTTCTTACTGGTGTCATCGTAGACCATCACGGAAGCCCGGGCTTGGCAGATGCTCTGTTCACTGCGGAGCAAGAGAAAACTGAAGTGTCAGGGGCAGCCCCGAGGAGGGGAGCTGGCCCTGCCCTTTTCGGAGCCAGAGGCCCCCTGCTCTTGGCGCAGAGAGCCTCCTCGCGGCCAGAGCGCCCTGCCGTCTACGGGAGGGCTGCTGTGCGGGGCGGAGAGGAGCGTGTGTGCCAAGGCTCCCACTAGCGTGGAGAAGACGCACAGCTTCCCTCTGAGGCAGTGGTTCTCCACCTTCCTAAGGCCGCGACCCTTTAAGACAGCTCCTCATGGGGTGGTGACCCCCAACCATAAAATGATTTCCGTGGCTACTTCATCGCTGTCATCTTGCTACTGTCATGAGCTGTCATGTAAATATCTGATAGGCAGGATGTATTTTCGTTGTTACAAATTGAACATAATTAAAGCATAGTGATTAATCACAAAAACAATATGTAATTATATATTGTGAAATATTTATTTCTAATGACAAATAAATGAATCATGGTGTAGCATGGGTAACAGTCTTCTTATGACAACAGTAAACTGCATGGCTACACTTTGCTACACCGAGGAGCAGTGTGTTGGTTCCTAAGACCATGGGAAATAGGTGTTTTCCGCTGGTCTTAGGTGACCCCTGTGAAAGGGTCGTTCGACCCCCAAAGGGGTCTCGACCCACAGGTTGAGAAGCGCTGCTCTGAGGGGAAAAGGCGCTGGGTGTGGAAGGAATTACGGTGACAACTGGCCAGCTGTCTCCAGTCCGCCAGGCACCGTGTGAGATAAGGTAATGCGTGACAGCACTGGGCTTCACAACCTGAGGAGGAGCCACAATCACCCCGCTTTGTCGATGAAACAACAGAGGCTCAGAGACTTGGGAAAACTGATACCAGTTCACACGGGAGTTCAGTGATGACATTTGGGATTTCCAACCGGTCCTATCCGCCTGTGGAACACAGGACACAGACAATCTTCTTCACCACAGCCAGCGAGACGCTGTGACAGGGCACCGTCACACCAGCTCCTGAGACGACAAAACATGAAGCGATCTTCTCCCAACAGTGCGAGGGCAACGCAAACACACACACGCTGCACCGACTCTGCGTCCACTTTTAGTAACAAACAGTGTCATCGGCTCAGACCACGACAGGAAACCGGGAAGAAGCAAAATAACCCACTGCGAGAGGCAACAGCCACCGCGACCCCCAGGCACCCCTGCCACCGAGCGCTGAGGAAGCCCGCGCCTCTGCACCCAGCCTCCTCTCCGGAGCAGCCCCTTCCCCAGTCCCAGCGCGTCAGAGGCCCAGGTCAGCGAGGCCAGACCCCGTGCTAAAGGCGCACCGACCACAGCGAGGTGTGGCCGCTCTCAGGGAGGGAGGCCATGTGAACACAACCGCATCCGAACTAGAAACCGACGTTAATGCCCAATAATTTCGTAGAAGCAAAAAGTATGTGCACTAATGGACGGTCATCACAATGAGCCCACGCTGTCAGGAAAAGTGACGTTATTAGGTCACGTTACCGGGTTTCTTGGAGGGAAAGAAAATATGTGAAAAAGGTCCCGCGCCCAGCACCAGTGGTCACTGGATGACGAGTCAGTGGCTTTTAGGAGCTCAGCCCTCGGTGACTTGGAAGCCTCCACCTGGCCAAGGGAGCGGGTGCCTAAGTGTCGCCGAGGACTGAGCTTCCTCAGAACCTGCTCAGCTTGCTGCCGACGAGGATGGTGGAGGATCAGTGTACAGGTCGTCATCATCACCATCATCATCATCATCATCGTAACAGTCGTCGTCGTCGTCATCATCATCATCATCATCATCATCATCATCATCATCGTAACTGTGGCTCAATGGATAGAGCAGACAAGCCTTCCCACATGTCCCTTCACTTCCCTTCCCATGAGTCGCTCGCACATTTCACGGGTCCAGCCAACGACTTCGCGTGCCAGTGCGGGGTGTCGAACCCCTGGGACAGCCTATGCTGGGCCTCACACTTGCTGTCGACCCCCCGCTCTGCTCTGGGGTTTCAGAGTCCAGGGCACCTGGATGGCAGCTGCCACGCCTCGTGCTGGGGGGTCTGTCTGGGAACAGAGGCCTCGTAAATGCTTAGGGGAGACTCTCAGGCTGAGCAGCATCCTTGAGATGGCCCGATCCACTCTCATGTCCAAAACGACATGCCTTCTCAGTGGCCCTACGCGGACGCGGAGCCTCTGAATGAAAACCACCAGGGAGGGAGACCTGCCCCCCAAAGCAGCCCACCCTGCTGAGGAGTGGTCTCAGCTGTGCGGCAGCCCTCCTGTTCTGGGCCAGTCCACGCCCTGCCCGCTAGTGTTACAGAGGTGTCAGGACAACGCGTGGCAGTCCAGGTTCTTCCATCCCTTATTCCCACGACACAGCCCCCTGGCCACCTGACACTCTCCTCCAGTGAGTTCTGATGTACATTTCCTCAGTGTCTGGGTCCTATGAGTGGGTATGGCCAGGGCATCTCAGTCTGACACACACAGATGCCAGTGAGCCAAACACATGGAGTGACACAGCGCCGAGTGTGACCGCCACTGTCCTCAGAGCTCACGGCCGCTCAGGAAGGGGACAGGTGCCTGGAGGCTGGGGAGTCGGGGAGCCTCTGTGCAGGCCATGCTGTCAGTGTCCCGGATGAAGAGCTTTCAACCCAGCACATCAGGAAGGGGATGTGGGTGGTGGGGAGAGCAGAGGCAGGGGGGCAGGGTCAGGTGCTACGCAGAGAATGCATACCCCACACGCTTTAGGGGTGCCTGGATGGAGATATCAAGAAAGTACCCACGACTGTGCTTGCCCCTAGCAGGTGCTCCAACACCACTAGTGATTTACTTATTGTAATTATCGCCATGGGTTCCTTTCTCTGCTGCTGCTCTAACACTGGGTTCGAACTGAACTTGTGGTTAACCAAACGCCCTGCTGTTCCCCGCCCCCAGGTGAACGGTGCTTGTCTGTACCTGCTCATTTTTTCCCACCGCCAAAGCCTAAGGCCCGGAAAGACCCGCTTCCTCCGCTTGTCTCGCTTGCCATCCGTCTGGCGTTTTGTTTTGTTTTAATAAAACCCTCATGGCACCCAGAGGCTTCAGAAGCGCCATCTGTCTAAATCACGGATCGTTTGAGGAAAGCATGTTTGACAGACGAGTATTTTTAAGTACGTGTATTACTTTTGAATGACTGCGCTATTGTGTTTTAACACGAACACACAACATTCCCACGCCCTCCCCACGGGCCCCCTACACTTGGTGCCAGTGTAGACGCGGCCTCAGCGCTCCCCATCCTGTCTGGCTCTGAGGAACCACGGGGGGCTGCTTTTGATGATCCAACAACCAGCGACAAGTGGGAATAACTGGTGAAAATGCAGCTGGGTTTGAGCTGCCAGATCCATGGACCCCCCTTTTCCTCTCCCGCCCCGGGACCTCACACCGCTCGGTCTAACCCTCGGAGAAGCGCAGGTTCCTGCCCCACCAGCTCTGCGTGTGCCCGGGCACCTGGACCCCCTGCCCACCCACAAAGGCGACAGAAAGGACAGGGCTGGTCAGCAGAGGCTGGTGAGTGGAGAGCATCTGCCCAGGGTGGAGCCGGAAGGTCCGGCGCCTCGGCCTGTGCTCACTTCTCCTCTCCGCACAGACCTCACCAGTCCGTCCTGCTTCTCAGTGTCTCTCTGCGAGGCGGGACTCCCCTTTCCTTCGGACACCCAGCCCTGTCTGTTGCAGACACAAGTGCTCGCTGAAGAAATGACTGTGAAGATGGCGTTTATGATGGTGTGCCCATGGGCACACACCTCCCAAACCCCTCTCTTTGTGCTCAGAGAGCCGCTGCCACACAAGAGCACCTGCTATAGACTAGCATCAGGTTCTCCGCCGCGGGCTGAGAGCAGCCAGGAAACGCAACCCTGAGGGTGGGCCTACCGCATGGAGCGGGGAGGCTGCCCCCCTCTGCCGGTGCGGCTCGCTGGCCAGTTCCAGGGAACGCGGAAACGCGGGCGCTGGCCTCCGCTCCCCTGGAGGCTCAGCCCAGGAGCCACGCTCTCTGCAGCCCGGATCTCCTACTGGAAAGACGGGCTCACGGCCTCCCTCTCTCCCCCCACCCCCGGCAGGGGCCCTGCGCGGCCCGATGCCCTGACTTGGTGGCCCCCTTCAGAGAAACAACCCATCGGTCTCTCCACAGTCTCCCAGCAGGACGGGGAACACCGTTTGCCTGGGATGCAGGGACTTCCAGGGAGGTAGGATATTCATCGCAAACTCAGGGCAGTCCCAGCAAACCAGGGGGTGTGTCCCCCTGCTGGGAACCCCTGCTCTCTCATTAATGACCACCACTGATGGGAGCTGGCCGCTGGGCCCGGCACCTACTCTCCACCCAGCTCTCCCTCTCCCCCGCTGGCTGCCCACTGGCACCTGGTCTCTGTCCCTCATACACTCATGGCCCCTAACAGAGCCTGCTCGATGGCCCCTGTGCTTTCACGCATGCTGTGCCCTCTGCCTGGGTGCTTTTCCAGCCCGGGCTGCCAGTCATTCGTACACACCCTGACGCCCCCTCATTCAGAAAGGCCTCCTTAGAGACACAGGGCCAGCAAGGGCCACTTCCCCGGGACTGGCTCCCCTGCAGCGTGATCCCGGGCTCGGGCCACACAGCTCCCTTCCCCGTTTCTGTCTGGGTTCCAGGACCCTCATCCTTGCTCTCCTGTGCCGCTACCCACACCGTGCCTGGTGCAGATCAGGGAGGGAAGGGTAGTCTGTCCACACCGCCCAGCTGGCAGCCTGGTGGTGAGGCCTGGACTGACAGCAAAAGCATCTCTGGACATCTGGGCCACTGACCCTGACTTCCTGGTGTTACTCAGGAAGTTAAAGAAGACACTGTCCCTGCCTGAGAGGCGTTTTCCCTCCTCCAGCCACAGGTTTGCGTCTTGGCGGTGCTCAAAGCTCAGGCCATGGCGGTGCCTTCAGAGGACAGCTGACTGCCCAGAGGCAGCCCCCGGCTGGGCCCTGGGAAGGGCGTGGCATGTCTCTGCCCTGCAGGAGACCGCATGCAGCAGGAGAACCCGGCAGTTACAAAACGGCACAGGACAGTGCCATTGTGTTGTTCTACAGGAGGGTGCCCAGTCCCCAGCTGGTGTCGTCCGTGCCAAGGCCCTGTGAGCCTCTGGTTCCTCTCAGCTTTCCCGGGGGCCGGCGAGAGCTCAGTTTCTTCCCGAGACCAGGAGCCCCTTGAGAGCAGTCAGGTCCGGGCATCAGGTTCCCTTCCACACCCTCTCGGGGGGGGCCCGGCAGGTCCTCAGGAAGAGGCCCGGGCTCAGGAGCAGCCAAGGGAATAAGCGAGCGAGGGAGCGGCGGGAGGAAGTGGCTATAAATAGACGTCCCCAGAGCCACGCGGGGCAGAGCCTGTGAAGCCTCCCTTGTTTACTCTCAGAGGACGAGCCAGGGGCGCGAACTGGAGAGGGAGGCTGCGATCGGAGCGGCGGCACCAAGAGCGCAGGCCCTGGCTACCCGGCCGGCGCTCCAGGACGAGGCGCGCTGCCCTCACTGCCCGGGGCCCGGCCAGGACCAGCACCTGCCACCTCAGTGCCCCTGCAGGCCCACGCCTGCAATTTTACGTGCTGCTCAAAACAATAATTAGGAGGGAGCGACCACCTTTACCCGCTTGACACTAAGTGACTTATCCAGAGTCCCCCAAGGCAGGGAGACACCCCTGGCTGGGACCCCACCTTCCTCCTCCTTTCTCTGGAGGCCTCTCCTTCAGGCTTCTCAGGGCTCGCTCTCTCAGTGGGTTTTTTGGACAGGAGGATGCTCTAACCACTGAGCAACGCCAGCCAGGGCTCAATGCTTGCTTTGAGTTTGCCTCCTTTTGCCAAGTATTGTATTTCTCCGCCTTCAAGGATTCCTTGGGGGTGGGAGGGATCACAACGCACCTTCGATCCGGCCACCCCCATTCTTCCCTAGCTCTTTCCCTGCAATAGTTCACAAAATAAACCAAGACCGCACCCCATTTACTGACCGACCGTGAACCAAATACATTCCGAGGCCGGTACTCAGACCAAACTCAGCCTTCTCTTGAATAAAAGATGTGGTCTCTGTTCATTGGGGGGAAGGGGAGGCACAGTGCCCAGGTGTGTGCCAAGTGCTGTGGGTACCAGAAGGACCTGTCTCATCCTGCCAGGGGGAGCGGACCATTCCAGGAAGACCGAACAGCGGCAGGAGAGGCTGGGAGAGGCTGGGAGAGGCGAGCGCAGCATCCTCCGCCATCAATCGCCCGGCCTGCAGCTTCTCCACGCTCATTGGGGGCATGAGAAGACCCCACCGGGTGTGGCATCCCCAGGCCTCGCCAGTGACTGAGAAGCAGAGGCCGGGAGGCACGGCCTCTTCAGAGCTGAGTGTCTGCAAGTCCTGTTTGTGGATGGAGGAATCCGGCCTGGAGAGGGAGGTTTCTCAGCGCCTGCGGCTGATGGGTGGAGCGGCCGGGACTAGGTCAGAGGGCCTGCTTTCTGCTGTACACCAGGGCTTCCTGCTTCACTCAGCAAAACATTTTCATACACTTGACCTTTTATGTCATTTTCCCCCATTTGAAAGTAAGTTGCAGATATACTGCAATCCTAATGACGTTCTGGTTTGGCTCAGTGGCTAGAGCATCCGCCTGCAGACTGAAAGGTCCCAGGTTCGATTCTGTGGCATGTGCCTTGGTTGTGGGCACATCCCCAGTAGGTGTGCAGGAGGCAGTTGATTGATGTTTCTCTCTCATTGATGTTTCTACTTCTCTATCCTCTCCCTTCCTCTCTGTAAAAACGTCAATAAAATATATCTAAAAAAATAAAAAATGCAATAAAAAGTAAAATGATACTCTAATATGTAGCTTAAATGCCATTATTGGACCTAAGAAAATTAATAATTTACCCAATTGTTCCTAAAATGTTTTCATCTTTAGGGATCCAGCATCCGCTTCACGTGTGACATTTGGATGGTCTATCTACCCTCTTTTTAAAGCTGGAAAGTTGGGCCATTTCATTTGTCACCGATATTGATTTCTGTGTGTGAGGAGTTTAGGCCAACTGTCTTGTTGGCTGTCCCTATTCTGGGTTGTTCCCCTGATTAAATTCAGAGCAAACGGCAAGAATCGGACATAGGTGACAGTGGGGACCCATTGTGTCTCACCCCATCAGGCACCCCTTAATGCCCGCTGCCTTCTCTCTGAGAGGCGAGGTGGGTGGAGGGGGTGATCGCCAGGCCCCTGCAATGGAAAGGTACGTTTCCTCTGGGCCACTGGGGGGTCCCCCGCAGGTGACTGTTGTTCCTTAGTGGGGACGAGCCTGAGACAGATGTGTGTGTGCTAAGGTTTGTTCTGCAATAGTTCACGCCGGGGAGCAGGTTTCCCTGGTGCCACCTCCCAGACTAGGACATGTGCTGCCTCTGAGGCGGCGAGTTTAGGGGGAGCCCCCGCACCCCCTCCTGGTCCCAGCCCGCCCCATGTCTCCAAACTCTCTGTCTCAGGACCGCAGTACACAGATACGGATGACTGCGTCTGTCCACAGCTTCTGCTGTGTCCTGACGTCTGTCCATCCGAGCCAGATTTGAAATGAGAACTGAGAACTTTTAACGCCCAAGCACGCATTGCATTACTTGCCACAGTGGTAATGTCAACACATGTCACGCGGCCTCTGGGAAATTCCACTGCTCACTCATGGCCTAAGAGTGAAAAAGGCAAATAATGTCTCATTATTGTTAAAAATACAGTTTTGAGTCGTAGACCACTAAAAGGCAGGCCTCCTGACCACATGTTGAAAACAGTACGTTAGATCTGCATATATTAACATGAAGAAACTCAAATGGTGACGTTCAAGCCCCGTTTCTGTGAGCATGAGAATTAAAGGAAGACTCTTGGTAAATGAAGATTAAATTTAGTGTTACACCCGGACTCTTCTCTTCCCTCCAGATTGGGGGGGACGACCAGACTGCGCATCGCGTGCCTCAAGACGTTCGCCTTTTCTCCACGGTGGCCCGTCCCAGATGCTCGGACAGCCGGTCCGGCCTCGCTGGGAAAACAGCCACCCACTGTTGGGGAGTCTGAACGGTCTCACACCCACACCTCCCTTCACGGCTCCCCACACAGCCCTTTCCGTGGGGAGCCATCTGGTAGGGCATATGGACATTAGGGCCACTATGACTAGTACACATTCCACTACATCCCAGTGGCCCCCGAGCCTGTGACTCTGCCACCTGTGGAAGTGGAACGAGTTTGCACACAGCCCTGGGACGTGTGCTCAGCTCTGAGGGTGAATTAACAGCCCAGCTAACACCCCTGCCGGGCAGTATGGCGACTCGGCTCAGTTCCACGAACACCTGGGTGAGGGCCCAGCCTTACGTAGGCACCGTAGGCACCGCAGGCACCGCGATGGTGAGGAATGAATAGCCCCGCCTCCTGCCCGGAGGAGTCCAGGCAGGGAGGGAGGCAGTGAATGAAGGGATGGCGGGCGGAGAAACGCACGGGAGTACCGGGCAGAGAAGGCCTGTCTCACGGCATCCGCCGTGTGAGGTCAGAGACTGCACAGGGTGACAGAGACCAGGAGGCCTTGATTCTAACCCTCCCTCTGCCATTGGAGCCAGTTCCTTCCAGAGGCCACAGTGAAGTCTGCTTCTGAAAACAGGCACCTGGCTCCACAGCCCGCTCTGCCAGGGACACCCGTGGGACTTGGGACGAGTAACCTCGCTTTGCTGGCCCTGCTTTTCTGGTCTCTGTGGGGATGACAGCAGAGCGCCCGGAGGATGAGGATTACATCCAGCGTGTGCAATGTAATTAGCATAATGCGTGGCATGTAGCCAAAAGGGGACGGCTGCTGGGATTTCCTCTTTTATGGTTCAGTTATCTAAGAGAAGCCACTGGAAGAGACCAGTTCCCGGCCACTGTGCCCCAGGCACCTGAGAACAGGAACACTCTCGCGAGAGTCACCTAGGTCCATGATGCTCATGCTGTTGGCGGGAGGCACACAGCGTTCTCTGGAATAGAAGGCAGAGAAGCTCCAAGAAGGCCCCAAATGATCTGGCGACACATCCGGGGGAAGAGCAGTGAGACACATGGCCTCTGAGACCCCGGGCCTCAATATCCCGACCTGGGTACCCCACGGCTGGACCAGCCAGGTGCTATCACACTTCAAATTCACTACCAGGAGCAATGCAACTTTTCCCCCTCAAAGAGACACTGAGGAATGTGTAAAAAGATGAAAGCGTTAACCTGGCTGAGGTGGAGGGTAAGGCCCCAAAGCACCTCCAACCTAGACCACCGAGTGCTGACAGACGGCTCCAGTCTCCGAGGTCCTTTAAGATGGAAGGAAACCTCTCGGATTCTTACAATTTAAAAAGACCTTTAAAAACATCGCATGGCTTCCTCCCCACTCACTTCGGCGACCATTACTTGTAGTCAGCAGCTGACATTTAAAAAAAATTTTTAAAAAATTGATTTCAGAGAGGAAGGGAGAGAAACATCAATGATCAGAGAGAATCACTGATCGGCCGTTTCATGCACACCCCCTACTGGGGATCGAGCCTGCAACTCAGGTATGTGCCCTTGACGGGAATCCAACCTGTGGCCCTTCAGTCCACAGGCCGGTGCTCTGTCCACTGAGCCACACCAGCTAGGGCCAGCAGCTGACATTTACACCTGAAAGAGACGTGGTCCCTCCAGGCTCTGGAAGTAAGCATGCCCCGAAAGTAGGAAGTTTTCTGTTATCCGCACATTCTTGAACCCTCAAGGCAAATCATTCAGAGGACAGAAAAGTGGCTGGAAAGGAGAGGAGTACAGCCAACCATGGAACCAGCCTGTGTGCCCTGGTCCTGAGATGCTGGAGCATCACTGGGCCAGTTCCACTCCCTGAAAGGTCAGTTTTAGCAACTCACGCAGCCAGAGAGCCCGTGTGTCCGGAAAACTCCGGTCCTTCCTCCAGAGCCACATGACTGTGAGCGAGTGCCCAGGCTGGGCTGCCTCGCCCACAAAGCCAGGGACAGCACCTTCCTCATCTGCCCGACCCGGGGAAATGAACCAAATGAGAAAACTGGGCCCTGGCTGGTAGCTCAGTTGGTTAGAACATCATCCTACTATGCCAAGGTTGTGGGTTCGATTCCCAGTCAGGGCACATTACAAGAATCAACCGGTGAATGCATAAATAAGTGGAACAAGTAGATGTTTCTTTCTAAAATCCAAGTTGGTAAAACTGCACTTGGGACACTGCGAAGTGCTTTAGAAGCAGGGATTATAACTTTATGCTAAGAGCCCAAACTGTAACGAGTTCATCAAATAAGGGCTCCGTCCCCGGAGGTAAAGCTCTGCCCTATCGCCCACCCTCTTTCTTGGAGTCAGTTGTGAGGCAGAGGGGTCCTGTCAGATGTAACGTCACCCGCAGAGAGCCGCTAACCAAGCCGACGCTGACCCGCTGTGGCCCACATTTTGTGCTAAACAGCAACAGTCCCGGTGCTGGCGGCCCAGGTCTCAGGCTGAGGTCAGGACTCTCTTTACAGTCCACAAAGTTTCCCCTGTGAAAGGAACCTCATTCTTCCCTCTTCGCTCCACGTTCAGAGAGAACCACCTGCATGTTTCAGGCCGTTCTGGAGAGATGAGCCACGACCCATCCATAGCACCGGCGCCAAACCACCAGTCCCTTCGACAGGTCAGACCCCTCTACACACAGAGGCCAGTGAAGACACAGGCATCAAGAGACACGGGCCGTGCAATGGACAGGCCAGCAGAGGGAAAGTGCACGGCGGTCAGCATCTTGCTGTGTGACCCTGGGTAAGTCCCACGCCCTCTGCTCTGGTCCCGGATCTCCCCACTGCTCAACAGAGGACCTGCGATGATTTCTATGGCCCCGTCAGCTCCTGACATCCCGCCGTCCCCTGGCCGGTCCCGGTACTCACACCATGGCCATGGCTGGCAGGCTTAGCACAGGGAACCGAACAGGCGAGTCCTGTACTCCAACCAGGCGGCGCTGATCGCAGGACCGCAGACCCTCGGGAGGCAGCAACTCGATTTTCAGACTCTACCGAAAACCGAACAGGAAAAGGAAGCTGAACAGAGACAAAGGGGAAACAGCCCCAGCTGGAAACTGAAAGCGAGGTAGAAAATGGAGAAACGAGGCTCCCCGGCCGAGCCCCACCAGCGTGGGTGGCCGAGCGCCCTGCGGGGCCTGAACCGCCCCCACAGCTGCAAGCTCAGGCCTCCAACGCTGCCTCATGGGCAGGGGCCACGGTGGGCCAGGCTGTGGCGCTGCCCCCGCCGCTACCCCTCCAGCCCTCTCTCTGAGCCCCGACAGGCCCAGGCCTGGGCTCCCCATCTGTTCCCCGCAGGCCTTTACGAAAAGCTCCAAGGCCCAGAAGCCTCCTCACTCATCTTCTAGCGAAGACCACGTGATGATGTTGTAACAGCTTCCTTCATAGTTTACTCTGGTAACCATTTAAAAAGTCTATTTTTTATCGATTTCAGAGAGGAAGGGAAAGGGAGAGAGAGAAATATCAATGATGTGATAGAGTCATTGATTCGGCTGCCTCCTGTACGCCACTGGGGATCAAGCCTGCAACCTGGGCATGTGCCGTGACCGGGAATTTAACTGGGACCTTTTGGTTCCTAGGTTGATGCTCAACCACTGAGCCACACCAGCCGGGCTCTGGCAAGCATTTTGCACTTCTTTTGGGAGCTGCTTCTCCCTAAAGGTGACCTTTCAGTCAGTGGTTAGGGCCTGAAAGGAACATGCTTGGGGGTTACTGAAAGGAACATGCTTGGGGGTTACTGGAAACCGGCGTCACTTGCTCTGTCAGTAACCTGGGCTTCAGTTTCCTCAGGTGTGAAAGGGGGCGGCACAGGGTCCTCATGAAGATGATAAGAACCATTCATTCCGAATCTTTCACCCCAAATTTCCTGAGAACCCGGAATTACACCCTGTGCTAGAAACCAGAGACAAAACACGGAAAAGAACACAGCGCCTGTTCTAAAACAGCTCCCGCAGTTTAGCTAGAGACTGACATGTTAGCAAACAGATGTAATAAAATGTTGTTAGCGATGGAGGAAAAGCCAGCTGTACAGCGCACAGTACCAAGGAAAGACCAGCCCTGCCCGGGGAGCGGAAAGCGCTCTGAACGCTGGCGATGAATCCTGCAAGGCTTACAGCCCCGCACACGGTACAAACCACAAGTGTTGACAGGTTATGGCTTTCGTCTTCTTCGAGTTCAAAACATTTTCTCTTTTTCCTCGTGATTTCCTCTTTTATCCAGGCATCATTTTAGATTTTGCTCAATTCCTAAATATTTGGTGTTTCCCTACATCTGTTAGTTATTTTTTATTTTAAAAGAAAGATTTATTTATTTTTATTTAAGAAAGGGAGAGGGAGAGAGAGAAACATCAATAATGAGAGAGAATCATTGATTGGCTGCCTCTGCACACCCCACACTGAGGATGGGGGCCTGAAGGCCGAGTATATGCCCTGACTGGGAACTGAACCATGACTTCCTGGTTCATAGGCCGATCGACGTTCAACCACTGAGCAACACCGCGTGGGCTGTTCCCGTTATTTTTAATTGAATCCTATTATGGTCAAACCACATACTTCGTGTGATTTCTGCTTTTGTTTTTCCTGGTATGATTTCAGCCTGACATTTATGGAGACTGGCTCTGAGGCCGGCATTTGGTCTGCTTTGAGGAACGCACTGTGTGCACAAGGAAAGAACGTGCATTCTGAAATTAGGGCAGTATTCTAGAAATGTCAATTAGGTCCAGCAAGGCCAGTCAGACCTTTGACGTCCTTACTGGTGTGTTGATTTGTTTGTTTTTGTCTAACTGTTCTATCAATCGTTGAGAGGAAGGTTTAAGAAAACCTCCAACCATGATTGTGGGTTAGTCTATTTCTCTTTGATTTTGCCCATTTTGATTTAGGGTATTTTGAAGCTCTTCTTAGATACACATTTTTTTTTTATGACTCATCTCTTCCTGAGGTGGTGACCCTTTCCTCAGTGTGAAATGTCCTGCTTTATCACTGGCAGCACTCTTTGTCTTGAAGTAACTTTGTCTGACATTAACGTAGCCATTTGAGCTTTTTCACGCGGTCTGCCGGGTGTACCTTTCCCATCCTGCACTGGTTTTCTATTGCTGCCTACCACATTACCACAGGCTCACAGCTCGCGACGACACAAACTGGTTATCTTCGTTTTGTAAGACGACAGTCGGTGAGAAGTCTGACAGAGATCTCAAGTGTTGCAAGCAGTGCTTCTTTCTGGTCAGGCCACGTATTCTACAGGGTCATTTCTGTGCCCCTTCCAGCTTCCAGAGGCCCCCTGTGCCCCTGGCTCAGGGCCCCTTCCTACATCTGCTCAGCGGGAGCGCAGCATCGCTGACTTCTCTTCCATCCCAACATCTGTCTCAGACCATGCCAGAGGAAGGTTCTCCACTCTTGTCTCTTTTTATGGTCATATTTTAATTTCTTTTTGCTTTTATTTTTTCCCCTATCTTTATTGAGGTGTAATTGTAAAAAAACACACCACACCTGTATATTTAAAGTATATGACTCGACGTTTTGATATATATATATACATTGTGAAATAATCACCACAACCAAGCTAACTCACAAATCAATCCATATCAATCATCTCATGGAGTTATCATCTTCTTTCCTGGGGTCTGCCCTGACCAGGAATTGAACTTGCAACCCTTCTGGTGGATGGGACAACCACCCAACGAGCCCACCCTGGCCAGGGCTGGATATTCCACTTTTAAGGACGCATGTGATTAGACTGGGCCCAATGGATAACCCAGAATGACTGTCCCATCTCGAAGTTCGTAACTTTAATCACATCCGCAAAGTCCCTTTTGCCATGGAAGGTAACATGTTCCGAGGTTCCGGGATTAGGGTGGAATGGATGTGGTACCTAGTATACATCTTTTTATCTTCCACCGCCTACTTCTTTGTATTTAAATAGTGTTTCTTATAGACAGAACATGATCTCCATTCAGTCTGATGATCCCAATCTTTTAATTGGAGTATTTAATCTATTTGCATTTAATTTATTGGTATGATTGACTATGGGTCTGCCCTTTTGCTATCTGTCTCATGTTTTTAGATTATCTCTTCTTCCTTTCTTACTTTAAGTAAACTAAATACCTTTTAGAATTCAATTTTAGTTTTACTACTGTCTTTTTAGTTATATGTTTTTATATTATATTTTAGAGGTCTTTCTAGGTATTACAACATGCATTCTTAACTTTGAATACTTAGAATTAATATTGTACCATTTTCATGTAAAATCTAAAAACTTTACAACTGTGTAAATCCATTCCTATCCTTTATGGTATAGTAGTCATATATTTACATATTCATAATACAATATCATTTGTTTTTGTTTTAAAGCATCATATATATGTGTATTTAATTATAAAACATTCTTTTATATTTACCCATATATTTATCCTTTTTGGTACTCTTCATCTCTTCTAAACCTGAATTCCTAGAATAATTTATCTTCTGCCTGAGGAATTTTAGCATTTCTTATCCATCAGGAATGCTAAAAACAAATTCCTAGTACTTTTTTTAATCTGAAAAAATATCTTTATTATTGAAGGTACTTTTTTCTGAGTAGAGAATTCTGAGAATTGTTTTTCCTTTCAGCACTTAAAAAAACATTGTTCTACTGTCTTCTGGCA
>PVJN01036801.1:0-21293 GCA_004026805.1 Lasiurus borealis | reverse complement strand
GCTCACGTATCATAGGTCGGGATGTATAACCCCCATGCCAGGACAACGACCACTAAGACAAAGTGAGCTCAAGGTTTGCGAGAGACGTAACAAGGGAACCAGCCGGGTCCGTCACGCCCAACAGGGTGATTCGGAGTTCCGCTCAATCAAGCCACGGTACCCTTAACTCTTCCCGGGCCGATGAGTCGGGCGCTTATTATCGGACTAGAGAATATAGGAGGAATTGAGGGCAAAAGGGTCTCTTAGTTCAAATGAACGCAGTATCTGCCTGTAAAATCATCTGCAAAAATCAAAACCAAGATCGTACTCACAGACGAGTTATCTGCGGAGATCAAAAGACGAGCCTTCACTCACGGCAGTCCGAGGCGGCTCAGGAGACGAGCCTTCACTCACGGCAGTCCGAGGCGCCTCAAGAGGGGGCATGCAGATGTTCTCCAGGGCGCCTACCCTCACCGCCCCACGTTGGGCTCCAGTTTTGCCCCGGCATGCAGGGCAAGTCAACAGGAACGGCGCGGCGACGCACCTAAGAGAATGAGAAACAGACAGGGACACGAAGAATGGAGGCAAGACAAATGGTGTTCTGATCAAGCCTCAAAATTTTTATTCTTGGTGACTCTTCTTATATACGCTCAGAGAGGGGAAGGGGAAGGAAGAAGGGGTCGAGGAGGTATGTGGTCTAAGCGGATTGGCTAAGCTAGTTAACCAGGTGCTAGCTGCTCATTGCAGATGTGGCAGTTATGCTTTCCTGGTTGGGGGAGGTTTCAAGTATGCAGTTCTGGCCTTGGGGAGAATTCCATGACCCTTGCTGTATCTCCTGGCTCCTGACACTTTTTTACTCTTTATTTTCTCTCTTAATATTTTTGGTTTCCTCAATATCATTTTTAACTCCTTTTTTTTCTTATCCCCTAATTCTCTTTTCTCTAATGGACACCTTCATTTGGGATTATTAGTAATGTGAATACGTTTGTGTTCTGTGCCTTAGGCATTGTGCCTTCTTGTATTGTATTTTGTGCCTTTAAATCAATGCAGGAGACAGAGAACTACATAACCAGACACTTGGAGAAGAGAGATCATGGGGAGACAACAAAACAGCCCACATAAGAAAGAAAAGGAGGCATCACCAAAAAGGAAATAAACAAAATGGAGGCAAGCAACCTGCTAGAGAAAGAATTCAGAGAAATGGTCATACGGTGGCTAAAAAAAAAAAGGAAGACAAATTCAACAATATGTGTAAACACCAATATGAGTAAAAAAAAAAGAAGTTAAAAATAACATTACTGCTATAAAAAAAATCAATAGAAAGCATCAACAGTAAACTAGAAGAAGCAGAGGACCTAATTAGTGAGCTAGAAGATAAGGTAGGAATACCCAAGCAGACCAGCATCTAGGAAAATAACTTAAAAATAACAAACACAGAAGGAGAGCCTAAGGGAACTTTAGGACAACACAAAACAAAACAACATATGCATAATATGAATGCCAGAAGAAGAGGAAACTGAGCAAGGAACAGAATACCTGTTTAAAGAAATAATGACAGAGAAACCAAGATGGCAGCATAGGTGAACACCTAAACTGCTGCTTCACACAACAATTTCAAAACTATAGCTAAAAGATAGAATGAACATCATCCAGAACCACAGAAAAGCTGGCTGAGTGGAAATTCTACAATTAGAAGGAAAGAGAGAGGCTCACAGAGACTCAGAGGAGCTGCAAAAACCTGAGGCACAGACACACATGCATGGAGTGGATAGGAGGGGAATGCCTGGCTGACTTCCTGTAGCGGGAAGGAGACAAAAGCTCCCAACTGCACTGAACCCCAGGTCCAGGTGAGACTCATTCAGGGTTAGTCTGGATGTAGAGAAAAAGTAGTGCAGAATAACTTAGGGGAACTGCAAAAGGCAGAGGTCTAGAGGTGCATGCTCAAGTGTGCATAGAGAGGACTGATTGATTGTGCCACTGGCTTTCTTTAGTGGGAGAAAGACAGAATCTCCCAACTGCACTGAACTCCAGTTCTGACTGCACTGAGCCCCAGTTTCTGGTGAGACCCTGAGGACGCAGACACATGCAGGTCCCCGAAGCACATGGAAACTCAGGGGAGTCTCCAAAGACAGAGGGCTAGAGGTACAAGTGTGAGTGCACTCAGAGAGGTCTGCAGCAATTACCGAGGGACACAGACCTGATGGGAAGGCAAGGCTGTCTTCACAGCCCTGAGACTACACCCCATCCACATCAAACACAGAAGCTTTTGCAATTTTGCAAATCTTGTCTCAAAATGCTGACTCCAGCAAAAAAGTTCTACTGCTGTAGACATGGCTGATCCTCACAGCCAATTGGTCTGGAAGTCAATTCCCCCCAGTGATACCAATAACAATCAAGACTTAATTACAACAAGGCTGTGCACACAGTCCACAAAAGGGTGCCCCAAGAGTGTCCACCTCAGGTAACTGGGTAGGCAGAATCACTGGGCCTTATAGGATAACTAGAACTCAAAGCTACTCTATCAACACAGGGAAGCAGCAAAATTTTAGAAACAAAGGAACAGATCACAAACAAAAGAAATGAAAGAAAACAAATAACTGAATGTAGAGTTCAAAACTACAGTTATAAGGTTTTCAGTAACTTCATAGAAAAGAACAAAAAATTGAATGAGATCCTCAATATATGAAAAAGGACCAACTAGAAATTAAACATACACTGACTGAAATAACAGCAGATTAAGGATCATAAGAATCAAGTCAAAGATTTGAAATACCGTGGTACCTCGAGATATGAGTGCCCTAACATATGAGATTTTTTGAGACACGAGCCATCAAGCAAGCAATTTTTGTTTTGAAATATGAGCAACATTTGAGATAGGAGTAATCGCGAGGATCAACCAGCTGCACACGACCCACCAGTTTACCGCTACTAGAGCGTCTCATAGTTTCCCACGCCTCAAGGTTACAGAACGAATTAAACTTGTATCTCGAGGTACCACTGTACAAAGAAGCAAAAAGCAATTAACTGGAAAAGCAAAAAGTAAAAGGAATCCAAAAATATGAAGATACTGTAAGGAGCATTTGGGACAACTTCAAGCATACCAACATCTGAATTATGAGGGTGCCAGAAAAAGAGAAAGAACAAGATACTGAAAACCTATTTAAAGACATAATGTCTGAAAACTTCCTCCACCTAGTAAACGAAATAGACTTACAAGTCCAGGAAGCACACAGAGGAATCCAAACAGGATCACACCAAGCATATCATACTTAAAATGCCAAGAGCAAAAAATAGAGAATATTAAAAACAGCAAAAGAAAAACAGTTAATTACCTACAAGGGAGCACCCATACAACTGTCAGCAAATTTCTCAACAGAAACTATGCAGGCCAGAAGCGTGTGGCAAGAAATATTCAGTAATGAATAGAAAGAACCAACAACCAAGATTACTCTACCCAGAAAAGCTATCATTCAGAATTGAAGGGCAGATAAAGTCCTTTACAAATAAGAAAAAACTAAAGGAGTTCATCAATGCCAAACCAATATTATAAGAAATGATGAAAGATATCCTGGAAGAAGAGGAAGAAGAAAAAGAATGTAAAGATAAAAATTATGAATAACAAATTCGTATCTATTAACAAGTGAACCTAAAAATCAAGTGAATAAAAAATCTGATAAACAGAATAAACTGGTGAATATAATAGAATCAAGGGTATAGAAAGGAAGTGGACTGACAAACCTTGGGGAGTGAGGTGAAGAGTGTGGAGGGTGCGGGAAAAGACTGGACAAAAATCATACACCTATGAATGAGGACAGTGGGGGAGGGGTAAAGGTATAGGGTGGGGTGGGAAACAGGTGGAGGAAAACTATGGGGGGAGGAACAATTGTAATAATATGAACAATAAAGATTTAATTTAAATAATCAACAAAGAAACATCAATCCTAAATGACTCACTATATCAGATGGAATTAATTGACATCTTCAGAACATTTCACCCCAAAGCCACACAATATACATTCTTCTTAAGTGCACATGGGTCATTTTCAAAGATAGACCATATGTTGTGTCACAGGCAAAGTCTCACCAAATTAAAGAAGATAGAAATTATATTAAGCAACTTCTTAGATCACAATGGCATAAAATGAGAAACCAACTACAATAAAAACAAACAAAACAAAAAAAAAAAAAACTGGAGACTAAATAGCATGCTATTCACCATGACTGGGTTACCAGAAAGAACAAAGAAGAAATAAAAAGCAAAATGGCAACAAATGACAATGAAAACACAACAATCCAAAATCTACGGGACACAGTGAAAGCAGTCTTGAGAGAGAAGTTTATAGCTCTACAAGCCTACGACAAAAAACAAACAAACAAACAAGAAACAATGGTAATAAATTACCTAACCCTACAATTGAAAGTGTTAGAAAGAGAGCAACAAGAAAAGCCCAGTGTAAGCAGAAGAAAGGAAATAATAAATATCAGAATGGAGATAAATGAAATATAGAACAAGGAAAACAATATAAAAAATCAACAAAACTAAGAGTGGATTCTTTGAAAGGATAAAAAAGATTGATAAACCAGGCTCACCAACAAGCAAAGAGAGAAGTCCCAAATAAGCAAAATCATAAATGAAAAAGGTGAAATATAACAACCAATCCCACAGAAATACAAATGATTATGAAAAAATACTATAAACAACTATTCCAACAGAAAGGACAACATACAGAAAAAGGATATATTCTTAGAAAAATACAAGCTCCCAAAACTCAACCAAGAAGAATAAAAGAAAACCTGAATAGGCTGATAACTACCAAAGTAATTTGAACAGTGATCAAAAATCTTCCAGCAAACAAAAACCCACATCTGGATGGCTTTACAGAGAAGTTCTACTAAGAATTCAAAGAAGAACAAAAACTTATCCTCCTCAGACTATTTCAAAAAATTCAAGAGGAAGGCACACTTCCAAGCTTTGTCTATGAAACCAGCATAACCCTAATCCCAAAACCAGATAAAAACACTGCATAAAAAGAGAACTACTGGACAATATTCTTGATGAACATAGATGCTAAAATCCTCAGCAAAATTCTAGCAAATCATATCCAGCAATACATTAGAAAGATCATACACCATGCCCAAGTGGGATTTACTCCAGTGATTCAAGGATGGTACAATATCTGCAGATCAATAACTGTGATATATCATATAAACAAAATGAAAGACAAAAATCACTTAATCCTATCAGTTGATGCAGAAAAAGCATTTGGCAAAATCCAACAACCCTTGGGAGAAACCAAGATGGCAGCATAGGTGAACACCTAAGCTGCTGCCTCTCACAACAGTTTCAAAACTACAACTAAAAGACAGAATGGACACCATCCAGAACCACAGGAAAACTGGCTGAGTGAAAATTCTACAACTAGAAGTAAAGAGAGAGAATCACAAAGACTCAGAGGAGCTGTAAAAAGCTGAGGCACAGAGACGTGTGCGTGGAGAGAGCAGGCGCCAGAGTGCCTGGCTGGCTTCCGATAGCGGGAGGGAGATAAAAAATCCCAACTGCACTGAACCCCAACTCCAGGCCAGACCAATAAGGGGAGTCTGGATTGCTGTGAAAAGAAAGAAGTGCATGGAAACTTAGGGGAGCCACGAAAGACAGAGGTCTGGGGGCTCACGAAAGTGCACGGGAAAGTGCACACACAGAGCACTGACTGCTGATTGTGCCTGGCTTCCTCTAGTGGGAGGAAAACAGCATTGAAATCTAGGACCAACTTCACTGAATTCCAGTTTTTGCAAGACCCTGGGAACCTAGACTTATATGGGTCCCTAGAGCCCACAGGAAACTCAGGGAAAGTGGAAAGGCTCATGCACGAAAGGCAGAAGTCTGGAGGTAAGCGAGCATGTGAAGACACAGCTGATTTCCACAGCCCATTGGGTTGGAGGACAATCTCCCCCAGTGATACCAACAACAATCAAGAATTAACTACAACAAGACTGTACACACAGTTCACAAAGGGGTGGACCAAGAGTGTCCACCTCAGGTAACTGGGGATGCAGAGATACTGGGCCACAGGGGACACAGCTAGCAAACAAAGCTACTCTACCAACTCAGGGAAATATGTGGAGACTAAAGAACAGATCACAAACAAAAGAAATGGAGGAAAACAAATGACTGGATATAGAGTTCAAAACCACAGTTATAAGGTTTTTTAAGAATTTCCTAGAAAAAAAATAGATAAATTTAATGAGACCCAAGAGGAGATGAAAAAGAACCAACTAGAAATTAAAATACACTGACTGAAATAAAAAAATATACAGAAACCTAACAGCAGACTAAAGGAAGGCACGAATCAAGTCAAAGATTTGAAATACAAAGAAGCAAAAAACACTCAACCAGAAAAGCAAAAAGCAAAAAGAATCCAAAAATATGAAGATAGTGTAAGGAGCCTCTGGCACAACTTCAAGCGTACCAACATCAGAATTATGGGGGTGCCAGAAGAAGAGAGAGAGCAAGATACTCACAACCCATTTGAAGAAATAATGACTGAAAATTTCCCCTACCTGGTGAAAGAAATAGACTTACAAGTTTAGAAAGTGTAGAGAACCCCAAACAAGAAGAATCCAAAGAGGACCACATCAAGACACATCATAATTAAAATGCCAAGAGTAAGAGACAAAGAGAATATTAAGAACATCAATAGAAAAACAGTTAATTACCTACAGGGGAGCACCCATACGACTGTCAGCTGATTTCTCAACAGAAACTATGCAGGCCCGATGGGTGTGGCAAGAAATATTCAAAGTGATGAGTAGCGATAACTTACAACCAAGAATACTCTATCCAGCTGAGACCGGTTTGGCTCAGTGGATAGAGCATCGGCCTGCGGACTGAAGGGTCCTGGGTTCGATTCTGGTCGGGGGCATGTGCCTTGCTTGCGGGCACATCTCCGGTGTGGGGTGTGCAGGAGGCGGCTGATCGATGTTTCTCTCTCATCGTTGTTTCTGACTTTCTATCCCTCTCCCTTCCTCTCTGTGAAAAATCAATAAAAAATATTTTTTTTAAAAAAAAAAGAATACTCTATCCAGCAAAGCTATCATTCAGAACTGATGGGCAGATAAAGAGCTTCACAGATAAGAAAAAGCTAATGAAGTTCATCAATATCAAACCAGTATTATATGAAATGCTGAAAGGTACACTTTAAGAAGAGGAAGAAGAAAAAAGGATAAAAATTATGAACCACAAATACATATCTATCAACAAGTGAATCTAAAAATCAAGTGAATTTAAAATCTGATGAACAGAATAAACTTGTGAATATAATAGAATCAGGGGGAAAGGCATGAAGGGAGGTACAGGGAGAGACAGGACAAAAATCATACACTTATGGAGGAGGACAATGGGGATGGAGGTAAGGGTGGAGAGGAGCTATAGGGTGGAGGAAAGAAGAACAATTGTAATAATTTGAACAATAAAGATTTATTAAATAAATAAAAAAAGGCCATGGATTTCTGGATGTTCATTTTGCATCCTTGTATATTGCCGAATTCACTTATTAGGTCTAGTAATTTTTTGAAGGAGTCTTTGGCAGGTTTTCTATATATAGTATCATTTCATCTGTGAATAAGGACAATTGTATTAGCTCTTTTCCAATTTGGATGCCTTTTATTTTTTCTTGTTTTGTTGCTATGGCTAGTATTTCTAGTACTATGTTGAACAGGAGTGATGAGAGTGGGCATCCTGGTCTTGTTCCTGTTTTTAGAGGAAATGGATATAGTTTTTGCCAATTAAGCATGATGTTGGCTGTAGGTTTGTCATGTAGGGCTTTTATTATGTTGAGGTATGATCCCTCTATTCCCACTTTGCTGGGTGTTTTTATCAAGAAGGGTTGTTGGTTTTTTTTTATTTTAATAAATCTTTATTGTTCAGATTATTACAATTGTTCCTCTTTCCCCCCCCCATATCTCCCCTTTACCTGGTTCCCAACCCACCCTCTGCCTTACCTCCCCCACATTGTCCTCATCCATAGGTGTATGATTTTTGTCCAACCTCTCTCTGCACCACCACCACTCACCTCTTTTCTCCTGAGAATTACCAGTCCTATCCCTTTCTATGCCCCTAATTCTATTATATTCACCAGTTTATTCTGTTCATCAGATTTTCATTTCACTTGATTTTTAGACTCACTTGTTGATAGGTATGTATTTGTTGTTCATAATTTTTACCTTTACCATTTTCTTCTTCCTCTTCTTAAAGAATACCTTTCAGCATTTCATATAATACTGGTTTGGTGTTGATGAACTCCTTTAGCTTTTTCTTATCTGAGAAGCTCTTTATCTGCCCATCAATTCTGAATGATAACTTTGCTGGGTAGAGTAATCTTGGTTATAGGTTCTTGCTATTCATCATGTTGAGTATTTCTTGCCACTTGTTTGGAGTTCTCTACACTTGTTTGGGGTTCTCTACACTTCCTAAACTTGTAAGTCTATTTCTTTCACCAGGTAGGAGAAATTTTCAGTCATTATTTCTTCAAATGGGTTTTCAGTATCTTGCTCTCTCTCTTCTTCTGGCACCCCCATAATTCTGATGTTGGTATGCTTGAAGTTGTGCCAGAGGCTCCTTACACTATCTTCATATTTTTGGATTCTTTTTGCTTTTCTGGTTGAGTGTTTTTTGCTTCTTTGTATTTCAAATCTTTGACTTGATTCTTGCTTCCTCTAGTCTGCTGTTAGGTCTCTGTATAATACTTTTTATTTCAGTCAGTGTATGTTTCATTTCTAGTTGGCCCTTTTTCATATCCTAGAGGGTCTCACTAAATTTATTGATCTTTTCTATGAAATTATTGAAAAACCTTATAACCATGGTTTTGAACTCTATATCCAGTCATTTGTTTTGCTCCGCTTCTTTTGTTTGTGACCTGTTTCTTTCTCTCTTCATTTTCGCTGCTTCCCTGAGTTAGTAGAGTAGTTTTCTGTGCTAGTTGTCGTATATGGTCCAGTAGCTTCTCCTCCTTGTTACCTGAGGTGAACACTCATGGTGCACCCATCTGTGAACTGTTTGTACAGCCTTGTTGTAGTTAAGTCTTGATTGTTGTTGGTATCACTGGGGAGATTGACCTTCAGGCCAATTGGCTGTGAGGATCAGCTGTGTCTATGGGAGAATTTCCACTGTGGAGTCAGCCTTATGAAACAAGACTGCAAGATTGCAAAAGCCTCTGTGCTAGGTTTGGATGGGGCGGAGTCTCAGGGCTGAGTAGACAGCTTTTGCTTCCCATCAGTCCTGTCTCTGAGTGTCAGTAATCACTGCAGCCCTCTCTGCGTGCACTTGTGTGCAGTCCTCCAAATCTCTGCCTTTCACAGCTCCCCTGAGTTTCCATGCACTCCAGGGACCCGTATGAGTCTGGATCCCCAAATTCTCACCCAAAACTGGGGTTCAGTACTGTCGGAAATAGAGTTCAGCGCTGTCAGGTGGTTCCGTTTTCCTCCCGCTAGAGGAAACCAGGGTACAATCAGCAGTCAGTCCTCTCCTTGTGCACTCGCGTGCTTGCCTCTGGACCTCTGTCTTTCATGGGTCCCCTGAGTTTCCTTGCACTCCTCTCTTTTCATGACAGTCCAGATTCCCCCTGTATTATTCTTGCCTGGAACTGGGGTTCATTGCAGTCAAACCTGGGGTTCAGTGCAGCCAGGAGTTTCTGTCTCCCTCCCGCTAAAGGAAGCCAGTTAGGCACTCCCCCACCCGTCCTCTCCACACATGTGTCTCTCTACCTCAGCTTTTTGCAGCTCCTCTGAGTCTTTGTGAGCCTCTCTCTTTCCTTCTAGTTGTAGAATTTCTACACTGCCACCTTTCCTGTGGTTCTGGATGACATCCGTTCTGTCTTTTAGCTGTAGTTTTGACATTGTTGTGTGTTCACCTATGCCACCATTTTGTTTGGGGTTCTGTTCACTTCCTGGACTTATAAGTCTATTTATTTCACTATGTGGGGCAAGTTCTCAGTCATTATTTCTTAAAATAGGTTTTCAGTATCTTGCTCTCTCTCTTCTTCTGGCACCCCCATAATATGGATGTTGGTATGCTTGAAGTTGTGCCAGATGCTCTTTACATTATCTTCATATTTTTGGATTTTTTTTTTTACTTTTTGCTTTTCCAATTGTTTTTTGCTTCTTTGTATTTCAAGTCTTTGACTTGATTCTTGCAATCCTGGAGGTAAGCGAGCATGCGAAGACACATGTTTTAGGTATTTGTATATTTTTATTTCAGTCAGTGTATGCTTAATTTCTAGCTGGTTCTTTTTCATATCCTCAAGGGTCTCGCTAAATTTATTGGCCTTTTCTAAAAAATTATTTTAAAATCTTATGACCATGGTTTTGAACTCTATATCCAGTTGTTTGCTTTCCTCCATTTTTTTCATTTGTGCCCTGTTTCTTTGTCTCTGCATTTTGGCTGTTTCCATGGGTTGATAGAATGGCTTTGTGTACTAGATGTCCTACAGGATTCTGTGGCTCAGCCTCCTCAGTTACCCGAGGTTGACATTCTTAGTGCACTTCTTTGTGGGCTATGTGCACAGTCTTATAGTTAAGCCTTGACTGTTGTTGGTATCACTGGGAAGAATTGATCTCCAAGCTAACTGGTTGTGAGAATCAGCTGGGTCTATGCTGGGAGAACTTCTGTGCTAGAGAAATCCTTATGAGACAAGACTTCCAAAAACCTCTGTGCTCACCTTAGATGGAGCAGAGTCTCAGAGAGGAGCAGATAGCATTGGTTTCCCATCAGCCCTGCCCTATTAGGCTCCTGTGTCTCAGTGTTCTGTGGTAATCACTGCAAGTACCTCTGAGAGAAAGCTGCCCTCAAGTTCCGCCCTCTGCCAGACAATCCAGTTTCTCCCCAAATGAGTCTAGGTCCCCAGAATCTTGCGCAGTGAGGAGCTCTTGTCTCCCTCCCACTTGAGAAAGCCAGCCACATACTCAGTTGTGACCCCCGCTCCACAGACACCCCTCGGTACCTCTGCCTTCTGTAGTTCCTCTAAGTCTCAGTGTGCTTTTCTCTTTCCTGACAGTCCTGTTTCACCCTATATGAGTCTGGGTCCCAGAGTCTCGCCTGGAACTGGTGTTCAGCATTATCAGGATCTTATATCTACCTCCCGCTTGAGAAAACCAGCTGCGCACTCAGTTGCCAATCCTCTCAGTGCATGCATATTAGTACCTCTGCCTCCTGCAGCTCCTCTGAGTCTCAGTGTGCTTTTCTCTTTCCTTCTAGTTATAGAATTTCCACTCATCCAGACTTCCTGTGGTTCTGGATGATGTCCATTTTGTCTTTTAGTTGTAGTTTTGAAATTGTTGTGCAAGCAGCAGTTTAGGTGTTTACCTATGCTACCATCTTGGTTTTTCCAGGATATTGAATTTCTTATCTATCTGGCTTATGAATTGTATGACCATTACTCTGAATTCTTTTTCTGACATATTGCATGCCTCTGTTTCATTTAATCACTTTGGGGAGTAGCAATTCCTTTTCTTTCTTTCCTGTGGGGATTGGTTTTTTGCCTCCCTATTTCAGTTATGTGGAGCCTGAGCTGCGGCAATGGGCTTGGCAGGAGCATCAGACTCACTGACAGACAGGAAGTGGCTCAGAATGCGAGGTACCTGTGCTGCCAGGATGGGTAGGTGGGAGAGAATCTCACTCCAGGATTCACAGTAGCCTGAGACCTGTATGGGTGGACTAACAGTGGCAGGTCTTTGTCCATATTGGCTGCAGGGTCTCAGTTTTCATCTGAGGTCAGTCTGCTTGGTGATAAAGCTGGGCTCCTAGTCACAGCAGCTCTGCCCTTTAAAATGCCATTGTTTCTATTCCAGCATCAGCCACCCTAGAGTGCCAGCAACAGTAGTGGAAACTCCTCTTGAAAATAGCCCAGTCCACCAGCCCCAGAAAGACTTGTAAGATCTAACTATCCCTTGCTCACACACACACACACACACACACACACACACACACACACATACACACACACCACACTCCCCCTTTTCTCTTTCACTCTTTCACACTCTCTCCTCGCTGCTCTCCTGCCATCTTCCCTCTTCCAATTATTCCAATTCTTGAAGATTTATCCTAGGGGCCTGTCTTTATTTAGTATAGATGACACACTTCCCATGTGAAAGATGTCGGAAACCAAACATTGTTCTCACTAAATGGATGTAAACAGGAAACCAGAAGGCTGGTCAACCTTAATTGCTCTGAGAGGTTAGAGCTAACTATTCACTGTTTAGATGAAAACATTGTTAGCTGAAGCAGCCTCTACCTGTTTCTTTCATGTTAATTTCTGTTTTGTTATTTCCTGCCTAAAGGCTAGGGGTGTGTCCCAAAGCCTTAATAAAAGGGAGAAAAAGGCCAGAGCAGTTAGAGTTTACGGGGCCTTCAAGGGATGGCGGTTGGGGGGGACTCAGGCCTGCAGGGGATGGCAGTTGGGGGGCACTAGGCCTGTAAGGTAGGGGCAGTTGTGGGGAACCAGGCCTGCAGAAGAGGACAGTTGGGATGACCAAGCCAGCAAGGGAGAGCAGTTGGAGGGAACCAGGCCTACAGAGAGGGCAATTAGGGCCAACCAGGCCTGCAAGGGTAGACAGTTGGGGTTTACCAAGCCTGCAGGGGTGGGCAGTTGGGGGTGACCAGGCCTGCAAGAGAAGGCAGTTAGGGGTGACTGGGCTAGCAGTGGAGGGCAATTAGGGGCAACTGGGCCTTCAGGGGAGGGCAGTTGGGGGCAATGGTGCCTGCACAGGAGGGCAGTTGGAGGTGACCAGGACAGCAGGGGAGGGCAATTGGCGGGTAGGGGAACCAGGCCTGTAGGGGAGGGCAGTTATGGGCAAACAGGCTGGCAAGGGAGGGCAGTTAGGGGTGATCAGGTTGGCAGGGGAGATCAGTTAGAGGTGACCAGGCTAATAGGGGAGGGCAGTTAAGGGTGTCTAGACTGGAAGGGGAGGGCATTCAGGGGCTATCGGGCTGGCAAGGGAGCAGTTAGGCATCAATCAGTTTGGCAGGGGAGTGGTTGGAGTAACCAGACTGGCAGGCAGTAGCAGTTAGGGCAATCAGGCAGGCAGACAGGCGAGCGAATGGGATCCAGCAGTCCTGGATTGTGAGAGGGATATTTGACTCCCCCTTTAGGCCCTATCCTGGTGGGGTCCCAGATTGGAGAGGATGCAGGCTGGGCTGAGGGACACACACACACAAACACCATGCAGGAATTTCATGCACTGGGCCTTTAGTAAATACTTGAAATGAATAATAGATATTTTGTTCTTCTGCTTCTCAGAGTAAGCCCTCAAATCCTGTGTTTATTTTATGCCTACAGCACATCTCATTTGGATTAGCCAAGTTGCGAGTGGCTCCTGGTGACTCCATTGAACAGCACAATTGTAGACTATCTCTTAAATTTTCAGGTGAATACTAAAAGGCATCCCCCACAATGCACTGCCTCTTCTGGTGCCTATCAGAGGATGGATGAAGCAGAGCACTTCGTGACAAAGGAGGAAGGCTGGCCTCATCTTTAAAACCCCATTTCACAGTTACCCTGATCCTACATAGACAGAGGAAGAGCTGTAATCTCAGCCTGTCCAATCTCAACAACAATTACCTAACCAAACTTCCTCCCAGAGGATAAAAGCAAATATAATTATTGTCTTTCTTTTTGGAACCCACAAACTTTTTGTTCCATGCCTTAGACATTCGGTTACTAATAACTTGCAACTGTGAAACTTTTTCCAGGTTTTCTTCATTCTCTTTGGCTGGCCACCCCTTGACCCTCACTGCTACTATATTTACTCACAGAAGGGGACAACTGGGATTTCTTTGGGGGGTGGGGAGGGAACACCATACTTTCCTTTGCAGAAGTCTCTACCTCCATTTCATCTAATTTTGGTAGGGCTGTCATCCTCTGGGGCAAGTTCTCATGCAGATGGGAACTTGACCCATCCCCAAGCCAATCAAATGTTTTCTCCTTTGAATTTTAATATTTAGCAGAAGCAGAGGGGTTGAAGTCAAGTTGGAACCAGAGCCTGAGATCCACATAAGTGCCTGTCCTTTCAAAGCCTGATTGTTCAATTCTTCCTTTGATTCTGTGAACTATCCTTTCAATACCCGCTTCAATTCTCCTTCTTTTTTTACTCCTCAGGTTAACCAGAAACCATTTTTGTTGCTTATAACCAATTAATTCTGACACAAAAAATTATCTATACATACATACATACATACATACATAATACATAATATATATTTACACACACAAATACATGTACATATTTGCCTTCTGTCATATATGTGCATATATGTATGTAGATATAATATTTTTTATTTTTATTTTTTTAATTTCCTATAACTATTTTAAATCTTTATTGTTGAAAGGATTACATATTTTTCCCCATTAACCCCCTCCAGCTCTCTCCCTCCCTTGCCCCAGGCTTTCACCACCTAATAGTTCCTGTCCATGGGCTATACATATATGCATACAAGGTCTTTGGTTGATTACCTCCCACCCACCCACCCTCCCCTTGACTTCCCTCTGAGATTCTGCACTCTGTTCCATGCTTCCCTTTCTCTGGATCTTTCATTCATCAATTTATTTTGTTACTTAGGTTCCACATATGAGTGTGATCATGTGAATACTTATCTTTCTCAGACTGACTTAATTCACTTAACATGATACCAACCAGATCTCTCCCTGCTGGTTTCTTAGGATATATTCCTAGAAGTGGGATCACTGGGTCAAATGGCAGTTCAATATTTAATTTTTTGAGGAAACTCCATACTGTTTTCCATAATGGATGCACAGTCTGCATTCCCACCAGCAGTCTGCATTCTCTACATCCTGCCAGCACTTATCATTTGTTGATTTGTTGATGGTAGCCATTGGGACAGGTATTAAGTGATACTTCATTGTCATTTTAATTTGGATCTCTTTGATGATCAGTGACTTAGAGCATTTTTTCATATGTCCTTTGGCCATCTGTATGTCCATTTTGGAGAAGTACCTATTTAGGTCCTTTGCCCATTTTTTTACTGGATTATTTGTCTTCCTTCAGTTAAGTTGTAAGGGTTCCTTATATATTATGGATATTAATGCTTTATAGATGTATCATTAGCGAACAAATTCTGCCATATAGTGGGGTCCTTTTTATTTTGTTGAGAGCTTCTTTTGCTTCGCAAAACCTTTTTATTTTTTATTTTTTAATAACTCTTTATTGTTCAGATTATTACAGTTGTTCCTCATTTTTCCCCCATACCTCCCCTTTACCTGGTTCCCACCCTACTCTCTGCCCTTACCCCTGGCAACTGTACTCATCATAGGTGTACGATTTTTGTCCAGTCTCTTCCCACACCCCCGCACTTCATCCCCCCAGAGAATTGTCAGTTCATTCACTTTCTTTGCCTCTGATTCTATTATATTCACCAATTTATTGTGTGTCAGATTTTTTATTCACTTGATTTTTAGATTCACTTGTTGATAGATATGTATTTGTTGTTCATAATTTTTATCTTTACCTTTTTCTTCTTCTTCCTCTTTTTAAAGAGTACCTTTCAGCCTTTCATATAATACTGGTTTGGTGGTGATAAACTCTTTTAGTTTTTTCTTATCTGTGAAGCTATTTATTTGATGTTCAATTCTGAATGATAGCTTTGCTGGGTAAAGTAAACTTGATTGTAGGTTCTTGCTATTCATCACTTTGAATATTTCTTGCCACTCCCTTGTGACCAGCATAGTTTCTGTTGAGAAATCAGCTGATAGTCCTATGGGTACTTCCTTGTAGGTAACTAATTGTTTTTCTCTTGTTGCTTTTAATATTCTCTCTTTGTCTTTTGCTTTTGACATTTTAATTATAATTTGTCTTGGTGTGGTCTTTTTTGGATTCCTTTTGTTTGGGGTTCTCTGCATTTCCTGAACTTGTGAGTCTATTTCTTTCACCAGGTGGGGGAAGTTTTCAGTCATTATTTCTTCAAATAGGTCTTGCTCTCTCTCTTCTTCTGGCACCACAATAATTCAGATTTTGGTACACTTGAAGTTGTCCCAGATGCTCCTTACAGTATGTTCATATTTTTTGGATTCTTTTTGCTTTTCACTTTTCCAGTTGGGTGTTTTCTGCTTCTTTGTATTTCAAATCTTTGACTTAATTCTTTCGATCCTCTAGTCTGCTGTTGGATCTCTATATATTATTCTTTATTTCAGTCAGTGTATGCTTAATTTCTAGTTGGTCCTTTTTTATATCCTTGAAGTTCTCACTAAATCTCTCAGAGCTTTCTAGAAGATTCTTGAATAACCTTATAACCATTGTTTTGAACTCTATATCCAGTAGTTTGCTTTCCTCCATTTCTTTCATTTGTGACCTGTTTCTTTGCTTCCCTATATTGATAGAGTGGCTTTGAGTGCTAGGTGTCCTATAGGGCCCAGTGGCTTCGCCTCCCCAATTACCTGGGGTGGACACTCTTGGCTCATCCCTTTGTGGGCTGTGTGCACAGTCTTGTTGTAGTTAAACCTGGATTATTGTTGGTATTACTGAGAGGAATTGACCTCCAGGCCAACTGGCTGTGAGGACCAGTTGTATCTACAGAGGGAGAACTTTTGTGCTGGAGACACCCTGATGGAATAGGATTTTTTTCAGTGAGGCTTTGCTGCCACTGAGTCTGCCCCTTGAGTGTGTCCTTTATGGATCTTTGGTGTTGTAATCAGGATTGTCCCACTCTGACCACTGGATACCCTGGCTCTTGGATCTACAAGGAGGTGCAAATTGGGCCTATGCCTGAGACCACCCAGCAGGAGCTTTGGAGATATCTGCAGATTTCTCTTCTTTTGGGGGGGTTTGAAGGTGCCCAGATGAGGCCCAGCTGTGAATCAATGCCAGCTGCTGTGGGGTCTTCATCCTTCTTTTGGAAATTCTGAGGCTCTCTGACTCAGCTGCAATTTGTTATATAAGTTTAGATTGCAAAGGGCCAGGCCATTCATATGCAAAAGCCTCTGCACATAGCTTGGGTGGGGTAGGGTGGAGTCTCAAAGAATCAACAGGGTGGAGCAAACAGCAATGGCTTATCCTCAGCCCTGCCCTAAGAGGCCCCTGGGTCTCAGTGTCCCACAGTAATCATTGCAAGCATCTTTAAGAGAAAACTGCCCTTGAGTTCTGCCTGATGCCAGAAAGTCCAGTTTCTCCCCGTATGAGTCTGGGTCCCCAGAGTCTTGCTCAGAACTGCAGTTCAGAGCAGTTGGGAGCTTGTGTCTCCCTCCCGTTTGAAAAAGACATCCACATCCTCAGTTGCCAGCCCTTTCCGCGCACCTCCATACTTCTGCACTTTATTTCCACTGCACCTCTGAGTCTCAGTGTGTTTTTCCCTTTTCTTCTAGTTGTAAAATTTCCACTCAGCCAGCCTTTCTGTGGTTCTGGATGATGTCTGTTTTGTCTTTTAGTTGTAGTTTGAAATTGTTGTGCGAGGCAGCAGTTTAGGTCTTTCTGTATGCCACCATCTTGATTTTTCCCCAGAAGTTTCTTTGTTTTTAAGTAGTCACATTTGTTTATTTGTTTGTTTGTTTGTTTGTTTGTTTTCATTTCCTTTGACCTAGGACAGTGGTTCTCAACCTTTCTAGGGCTGTGACCCTTTAATACAGTTCCTCAAGTTGTGGTGACCCCAACCATAAAATTATTTTCATTATTACTTCATAATTGTAATTTTGCTACTATTAATGAATCATGATGTAAATATCTGTTTTTCTGATAGACTTAGGTGACCCTGCTAGCCATTCTCAACCTGTGTTAGAACCATTGCAGTAGTGCCTAAAACCATAAAAAAAAACAGATATTTACATTTTTCCAACAACGTTTATTGAAGAGACTGCTGGACTCCATTATATGCTCTTGCCTCCGTTGTCAAACAGTAATTGAGCATAATGGCTAGGGTCGATTTCTTGGGTCTATGTTATGTTCCATTAAACTATATGCCTCTTCTTGTGCTAGTACCTGGCTGTTTTGATTGTGATGGCTTGAAATCTGGTATTGTGATCCCTCCAACTTTGTTCTTTTTCTCAAGATTGCTTCAGCTATTTGGAGTCCTTTTTGGTTCCTGCTGGAGCCTGCCGGCAATCGAACAGTACCTGATTGAGGGGGTGAGGATAAGAAAAAGACAGACAAGAAAAGATGGGGTTGGGAGGTCTGAGACTTGAGTCTGCAGCATCAAGTTTATTTCCAGCATAGTATTTAAGCACAAGCAGAGGAGGGGGTAACACAAATCAAGTACGTATTTGCAAACACAGTCACTGACCTTCTAAGTAATCAAGACCTTGCAAGATCTTGCACATAGGCATCAACATTTTTTTCAGCCAAGCTGTTTAGTTATGTCTAAACTCTGCATTCACATCTCCATTTATTAAACTGAAGGGTGAGAAAGCAGAGAGCTATGTCCAGAGCCTGCTTTCAGGTCTCTGGTATCCCCGTATGCCCGGGGCAGCTCCCCACAGGTTCCATATTCATTTTTGGAATATTTGTTTGGGTCTGTGAAATATGTTGTTGGTATTTCAATAGGGATTGCATTGAATGTGTAAATTGCTTTGGATAGTATGGACATTTTAATGATGTTGATTCTTCTAACCCATGAACATCGTATATTCTTCCACTTGTTTATATCTTCCTCTCTCTCTTATTTCAATGTCTTGTAGCTTTCCAAGAACAAGTCTTTTGCCTTCTTGGTTAAGTTAATTCCTAAGAATTTTAATTTTTTGTGCAATGGTAAATGGAATTGCTTGTTTAGTTCTCTTTCTGAGCATTCATAATTGGTATATAAAAAGCCATAGATTTTTGGGTGTTGATTTTGTATTCTGCTACATTGCCCAACTCATTTATTAATTCTAGTAGTTTTTTTTATGGAGTTTTGAGGGTTTTCTATTTACCCTATCATGTCATCTGCAAATAATGACAGTTTTATTTCCTCCTTCCCAATTTGAATGCCTTTTATCTCATCTTCTTGTCTGATTGCTGTGGTGAGGACTTCCAGTACTATGTTGAATGAGAGTGGTGAACTCAGACATCCCTGTCTTGTTCCTGTTGTTAGTGGAAATGATTTTAGTTTTTGTCCATTGATTATGATGTTGGCTATGGGTTTGTCATATATGGTCTTTATCAGGTTGAGATATGCTCCCTCAATTCCCACTTTTACCTGAGAGTTTTTATTAAAAATGGGTGTTGGATTTTGTCAAATACTTTTTGGTGTCTATTGATATGATCATGTGATTTCTGTCTTTCAATTTGTTTATGTGATATATCACATTTATTGATTTGTGAATATTGTACAAGCCTTGAATCCATGGATTATATCCCACTTGATAATGGTTTATGATCTTTTCAATGTATTGTTGGATACGATTTGCTAATATTTTTTGAGGATTTTAGCACCTATGTTTATCACGGATATTAGCTTGTAGTTCTTTTTCTATGTAGTGTCTTTATCTGGTTTTGGGATAAGGGCAATGCTGGGCTTCATAGAATGAGCTGGGAAGTGTTCCTTCCTCTTGGTGTTTTTGTAATAGTTTGAGGAGGATAAGTGTTAGTTCTTCTTTGAATGTTTGGTAAAACACCCTTGTGAATCCATTTGGACCATTGCTTTTTGTAAATAAATATTTATTGTTCATATTATTATAGTTGTTCCTCTTTTTTCCCCCATAGCTCCCCTTCACCTTCTTGAGAGTTATTAAAGTGTCCCAGCTGCTTGGACAGGAGTGGGGAAGGGAGAGTGCACAGACTAGACTCTCCTCTTCAGACTCTGGCTTCTGATTGCTAAGCCCAATACATAGGATCACCCAATTGGGGACATCTTAAGAAACTGCAGAGGAAAGTTTTTTTCTGGAACTTGGGGATCATAGCACAGAATAACCATCAGAGAATCAACTCAGGGGAAACCCACTCTCACAAACTGGTATTGAGTACCCCAGAGAAAGCAGGATCTAAGCACAGGCTAGAGAGGACCTATAGTCTCAGAGGTCAATTCTGAAACACAGCCACCCAGGGACTGACTCATAAATTGACTCTCCACTGAACAGAAGTAGAATGAAGGGAACTGCAATATCATGCTGACTGGGAAACCGGTGTGCCAAACAGAACAATAGAGGAAGTGAATGACCTCCACTACTGCCCATTCTATTTTTTTATCTTTTTTTCATTTTTTTATTAAAAAACTATTTTTTTCCTCAAATTGATTTTACCTTTTTTTATTTTATTTTTTATTTTTATTTATTTATTTATTTATTTTAACTAAATCTTTATTATTCAGATTATTACATTTGTTTCTCTTTTATCCCCTCCATAGCACCCCTTCACCCAGCTCCCACCCCTACCTCTGCCCTTAGCTCCCTCCCATTGACCTCATCCATAGGTGTATGATTTTTGTCCAGTCTCTCCCTGAACATCACTCACCCCTTTCCCCCTGAGAATTATCAGTCCACTCCCTTTCGGTGCTCCTGATTCTTTTTTTTATATTTTCATCAGAATATTTTATTTCAAGAATTAACTTTTTTTCAAAAAGTAAATACAATATTGTTATTTCCCTGAGTATAAAGAACTAACCCTACAATAAAAGACAATTACAAAATTAAACAATTAGAGGTACATATTTTCTGCATTCAATTATACTATATTACAAATTTATTCTTAAAAACTTTATGTATTTTGGAACTTTAGTTAATGTTTAAAAAAGCAAAACAGTCCATTTTGCACCTGTGACGTTAAGGCATGTCTGATCTGTCTTTATCAAATTCCAGAGCAATCTTTAAAGCAGTGCTATTGAGTCCAACAGACTGCATATTACAGAAGATGGAAACAACTATTCCTCTTGGAGGAACCTTGTTACGTACAGATTCTGCATCCAGTTCTTCAGGAAGTACCAGCAGCACACTACTGGCACCCACCGCACCTCCAGTATGTGAGGCATAATGCCGCTGCTTCCTACAAGAGCCATAAGTTTGCTTCTTTTCCACGACTACCCATGCCATTGCATATTTACCCTCTCTATACCAAGACATCTCTGTGTTAGGGACTGGTGTCCAAATCATAACCATTGTTTCTGGTTTGAGATATCCAGGCAAAAGATTTTCATTTGAGTTCTTAAACAGTCCGACTTGATAACCATACAGCATAGCATTCCCAAATTTCAGAAGGTCACCCACTGTAGACAGAAAGCCACCACAAGCCCACTTATAGGAATTATCCATGTCTCTTTTTATTGTAAACATAAAATCTCTTTCTTCTTCCTCTTCTAGAAGAGTACCCTTCAGCATTTCATATAACACTGGTTTGGAGTTGATGAACTCCTT
>PVJN01036800.1:0-21253 GCA_004026805.1 Lasiurus borealis | reverse complement strand
TTCTTCTTCTTCTTCTTCTTCTTCTTCTTCTTCTTCTTCTTCTTCTTCTTCTTCTTCTTCTCTCTCTCTCTTTCTCTCTCTCTCTCTCTCTCTCTCTCTCTCTCTCTCTCTTATCTTGGTCTCCCTGAACTCTAATCTTTGCCACCCCAATTCTAGTGAGAATTCTGGGCTTCCTTTGGGTTCTCCCTTTCTGTCCCATAGCATGGAAACTCTCCAGGCCATAAGCTGGAGCAACTGTAAGTCTCAGTTTGTTTTCCTTCACACATTGCCTGTGATTCAATGTCTGAAAACAGTTATTTTACATATAATGTTTTCTGGTTTGCTAATTTTTCTAAGGTAGGAGGATAAAGTCAGTGTCTGTTACTCCATGTGGTTGGAAGCATGTTTCCTAAATTTTTTATGGAAAATTTACAAAATACATGTAAGAAGACAGAACAATATAATTGATCACTATGTACCCATCATCCAGCCTCAACAATTATCAACTCATGCCCAAACTTTCTTTAATCTGTATATAATCCTCTTCTCATGAGTGAGATTATTGGAATTGGTTTGAAGCAAATCCTGTATATTTTATAATTTCATTTATAAATATTTCAGTATGCATTTCTAAAAATAATTGCTGTTTTATTTTATTTTAAAATATTTTTAAAATTTATTTCAGATAGAAAGGAGAGGGAGAGATAGAAACATCAATGATGAAAGAAAATCATTAATTGGCTGCCTCCTGCATGCCCCACATTGGGGATAGAGCCTGCAACCTGGGCATGTGATCTTGACCAGGAATTGAACCATAATCTCCTGGTTCATAGGTTGATGCTCAACCACTGAGCAACACTGGCTGGGCAATAATTGCTATTTTAAAAAGAGTAACCACAGTTGCATTATGTTGCTTTTAAAAACAACTAACAATTTATTAATACCATCATTTACTTAGGCAACATAAAATTCCATGTTTACCATGAGAGGGAGCATGCTTGAGTGAAATATGTCCATGGAATGATTGGCATCCTAGGGTATGGCCTTATCTGAACTTGAGTTCAACCCTCTATTTTTAAACCCCGTTCTGCGGATAATCTCATCAATATCTATACAGATAAAGGGAACTTCTTAATGTCCCTTCCAGCTCTGACATGATCTGAAGAGAAGGTTATAGGCAATCTTAGAAACAAAATATAATGCTCACTCCATGTCATGATTCTAACAAGTGAAGAGAGTGTAACATCATCTTTGAGAGATCATGCTATAATTTGATGATTTCCTGTAATTGTGATATTTAATGTACTTTGAATGTTCAAATTGCTCAAAAGAAGTCATGAAGCTTTTCTGTTGATCAAAAACAATCATGAGTAGAAAGTTTTGAGTAATACTGATTGACATCAAGCAAGATCCCCCTTTTCTAATATAATTACCAAGACTGGCTTTGTAAGTGTGATTTCAGAGGAATAGAAATTACTCTATCTTCTCCCCAACCACTTTGTACCCTAAACTTCCTCATTTGTTCTTGGATGCTTGAAATTTTCTGCATTTGGGAAAAAGACCACAAATAAAAAGAAGTCATTCTAAAACAGCTTTATTGCTATATAATTCAAGTATCATGCAATTCACCCAATTAAGGTATAATTCAGTGGTTTTTAGTATGTTCACAGATATGTGCAATTATCACCACAATAAGTTTTAGAACATTTTCATCATCCAAAAAGAAACCCCTTATTTCCCTCCAACCTTCCCAGCCCTAGGCAATCACTAATCTACTTTTTGTCCCTATGGATTTGCTTATTTGAGACATTTCATATAAATGAAATAATGTGATCTTTTATGACTGGAAAGAGAAGTGATTTGAAGTGATTTAAATACACATTAAGGAGGAAAAGATGATTTTCTATCTCTTTAAATAGGTTTTTGATTGGAAAAGGTAGCTGATGAGAAGAGGCAGAGCAGAATGAGAGGAGAGGTGGTGCTCACTTCTCAGTTTGTGCTGGGGCAGGCCCTGGCTGTCAACACTAAGCGTCAAAACTTCCAGTGATAATTCAAATGTTGGCACAAAGAGAAAAGGAATTGCCCAGCTGGCATGGCTCAGTGGTTGAGCGTTGACCTATGAACCAGGAGGTCACGGTTCCACTCTTGGTCAGAGCACATGCCCAGGTTGCAGGCTTGATCCCCAGTGTGGGGTGTGCAAAAGGCAGCCAACTGGTGATTCTATCTCATCACTGATGTTCCTATCTCTCCCTCCCTCTCCTTTCCTCTCTGAAATCAATACAAATATATTTTAAAAAAATAAAAAGAGAGAAGGAATTGCTCTAGTAATAATTATAGATGCAGGAGTGTATCTATCTATCTATCTATCTATCTATCTATCTATCTATCTATCTAATCTCTATTTCTATAAGTATATACTCAGTGTGTATAGATGGAGGTGAGTCCTGGTTCCTGTCTGTCATGTTCATGAATACTGTAACTGAGCCTTATAATTAGACCTCCCTTAACTGACAGCTCGCCTTGGTATCTCATGGAGCTGCTTACAGGACCACAGTGCCTCTCTCCTCTGCTGTGGCCTGCAAGGCAAAGTGCTAGAACAGTGTTGCGCAGATGATTTGCCGATCAGGCCAGGTAACAGGGCACCAGGCTGTCATTTTCATCATGAGGAAATAGGTCTTTAGGTATAATTTTCCTCTAGTAATTAGTCTCTCTGTGATTTTTAGACTTTGTGTCATGTTGTGAATGCAACATGTTCGGCAGCATTTCTGTGATGGGTAAGCAAATATCATCTTTCATTAAAAACATCAGAAAAATTTCATCCAAAACTTCTGAACAGCCAGGGGGAGGAAAAATCCTAATGACAACAAAAAGGCCACTTATGCTAAAATCCACGTGAGATTCCTCATTTTTCTCAATTCATAGGCTTATGTGTTAGCAGAAATAGGGTAGTCATGTATATGGGATGGATAAATTTAAAGATAAAAGTTGATATTTCTGGTAAAAAAAAATCCACGTGAGAGTGATTTACAGTGCAGTGTGAGAAGTAGCCTCGGTACTCATTCCTCCAGCCCATTGGATAGATGTCTGCTCTTATCTGAGTGATGGCAACTTATGAAACAATTGCTTTCTACTCACCGAATGGTGTTATTAACTGAGAAAGGAAATGTGTGGCCCAAATGATGTGTATCAAGTTAAAACACTTCCCTAAACCAGGAGTTTTCCAAGCCAGATTTTTGCTTTATGCATACATATTTCCCTTCTGCATTTTTCTATGTAGGTGCATTCCCCTTCCTAAACTATCTTATGGCCTTTGTAGAAGGAGATGGGAAAAAAACATCTTCATATTCTCAACCTAGGAGCGAGATGATGTTTGAAAGAAAACTTGATTCTGAAAATCTGAGGACAAGAAAGTTATAAATTGAAATTATAGTTGGATTAAGACTGGGCCACAATGGGGTTATGAATGGCGCGAATTCTCCAACACTGCGGATGGGCATGTAAAATGGTATCAGTGCTTTTGAACACTTTTTGGCAGTATCTAAATTATTGAACATATGCCTCCCCTATGACCCAGAATACCATTTCTAGATATATATACATTCACAAGAGAAACAAGTGCATACCAACAAAAGACACAAATAAGAATGTTTTTAGTGGCTTTCTCACAATGTTACAACACTGGCAGCAAACCCATGTCCATCAACAGGAGAATGGATGAATAAATTGTGGTATTCATTCAAAAGAATACTACACAGCAACAAGAACAAACTACTGATCTGCACAGCAATGCCAATAAATCTGGCATTTATTCTGAGGGGGGAAAGCTAGAAACAAATAAGTTCATACTGGATGGTTCCAGTTAAGTGATTATGAATTGGCAAACATAATCAATAGTGATAGAAGTCTGCATGGTACCCACTTCAGTGACTGAAAAAGAGTACAGAGGAACCTTGGGGTGGAAGTACTGCAGTCCTATATCTTGATTTGTACGATGGTTACACAAGTGTATTCATATGTAAACATTTGTTAGCAAACATTTGATATTTACTAATATGCTTAATATTAATAAAGTTGACTATGAATATGCATATCTTTAGCCTCAAAATAAAGGTACATTTTATAAGTTTGGGCTATAAGAAATCTGAGAGCTGGTTCACTGTTGAAATTGTCATATTGGGTTTGGTTCTTTTGCCCATTCGGTGCATCTCTAGTGGGTCACTGCTGACTCTCCTTTTAAGATTGCACAGAGTTCATCTCACAGAGAAGGAAAGGAAATATGCAATGCCTAATCCAACCCACCTTCCAAGGACTTGTGTTGGATGTTCACTACCTTTGAAGATACAGCAATTATTTAGAAAAGCACACTGCCTATTAATTTGCTCTGGAGATTGCCTTAAATGATAATTTTAATTTGACATTATTGACCACCTCTTTCTACTTCCACAGCAGTTCAAGACACATACAGAGGATGAATTCCATACATATGTTAGACTTCTAGGCAGGGACTTTAGGGTGAAGTTCTACATTTGGGTGAGATATCAGAGATACATGTGAGTGCCATTTGTGTGTAGTGAGTAAGGAGAGGAGGACCTAGAACAGCACCTTGGTGATGAGACATTAGTGTAAGGAAATGGAGGAACAGGAAGAAAGGCTGGGGGAGAAACCTGCCTTTCTTTGTAGGTACCTTGATGCCTGATAGACATTTCTTAAAGGTTTCATTCCAGGTTGTTGCCTCTCTTTCTGTATGTTCTCTCTTCAGAGAGTTCATTTGTTTTAATAATACCAATTTTCAGCTAATATCTTCCACATCCACATCTCCTACCCTGCCTTCAACTGCAGATTCTAGGCCTACACCTTATTCTCACACTCACTCTTCAAATTGGCATGTGTGGAAGGTGCTGGGCTATGTAGTGTCAGGGAGTAAGATGTTTGCAGGTGAAAGGGAACATCCAATAAAAAAAAACTAAAAACTGTAGATGCAGGAAAAGAAGATCCTAGAATAACTTTGAGAAGCCTAGCTTTGGGAAAGAGAAAGAGAGGAGAAATTATAAATATGAAGACATTTGGAAATAGAAAATTCCTTGCCTGTTTTCACTTTTTTTCACTGAACTCTGCCTAAAACAGTACTAGCACTTATTTAGTATTTGCTATTTCACTAGCACTGTGCTATATACTTACATATGTCATCTCATTTAGGCCTCACAACAACCCTAAGAGGAGGGTGCTGTTAGTAACCTACCTTTCTAGATTGGAAACTGAAGCCTAGAATGGTTAAGGGACTTATCTAGGGAACACAGCTAGGGTATTCTGGATTCAGGGTATTAATCCAATTTGCTTGCCTTCAGAGCCCATGACTACTAGGCTGTGGTGCCTCTGTCTGCACATAGAGAAACAAACAGAGAAACAGCATGGAATAGCCTTGAGGGGCCTGGGGAATTCAGAAGCAAGAGGGATTAATAGGTGTAGGTACAATCAGGCCATTAAGACTAAACACACACACACACACACACACACACACACACACACACACACACACACAGACACACACACCTCTTAGCAGGCTTCCTTGGTACTTCCTGGACTCTCATTAGCCCCATTACCTGCATGGACGTTACCCACTTCCATGATCCCAGGATGCCTGTGAAGGCCACTCCAGAAAGAGGACTGTGCACAGTCAAGTAGGTAGAGATGTGAAAGTGGCTTTGTATAATCTATTTTGACAGCAGTATGAAGACACAGTGGCAAGCAGTAAGTTGAGGCTGGAACTTGGATGGCCTTGAATTTAAGAACAAGGGGTTGAGATATAATTTAATTGGTGTATAGAGCCCCTGAACAGGCTTTTGATGAGAGCTGAGCTTTAGGGAGATGACCTGACAGCTAGTGTGGTATGTACTGAAGTAAGCAGAGGGTGCAGGTTGGAGGCCAGTTGAGAGCCTAGTGCCACAGTTCAGGTGAAGCATCAGGCTCGGTAGGATCAATATAAAGAGAACAGAAAAGAGAGGAGGGAGTGACAAGAGAAATAACTTTCCCAGAGGTCCTGCTGGGGAATGTATTTATCCAGCTTCTTAGAGAGCCAATAGAAAAGAATATTTTGTACACCTAGCAATTAATCAAATCTTAGATTCCCAGCTGAGCTCTCAAAATCCATTTGTAAACTGGTAGAAAATCTCTCTATCCATCTTTTCTTCATACTATTTCCCAACTTTCAACCTCCACTATGGGTGGGCTAGTCTTGCTGTTCCACAGACATGCTGAGATTAATGTTGTATTTTAGATTCTATCCTTACTTCTTAATGGCCTCTGCTTGCTCCATATATTGAAAATAAAATTTAAATTTTAAACTCCATTTCTCCCACAAATGTTGCCCTGATTGTACCTACACTTATTAATCCCCCTTGGTTTCTGAATTTCCCAGGCTGCTCAAGTCTACTCCATGTGGTTTCTCTGTTCTTGTTTCTTCTTGAGCTCCTTGGAGAATGGTTGGTGACCACATTGTCTTGTGTTCCTTCTGTGTCCTCCACCAGGCCCAGCCTATCCTGGAGCACATGATAAAACTTCATACCCATTAGCTATTTGAGATTTTCATGTAGAGAAACTAGCTTCCTTATGGATATTTGACATGCCATAGTTTTGTCTTATAGCTCAGTTTTCACTCAAATACCTCATTGCTGAAAAAAAGTATTGTGAAAGATGAGGAGAAGTGATGGGAAATGCAGTGGTGTGGGGACAGCAGAATTGAAAGAAGATTTGCTGAGAATGTGTGTGTCCCCTTTCTGTACCTGCTTCTCATTGCTCCTGCAAACAGTGGAACACATAGGTTCTAGGTAACTAAATGTCCTCTTCATTGGCTGTGGGGGAACAGTTGGCCAAGTCCATGGATGCAGGTGGGGGAGAGATGGCAACAAGAGGAGCATTGAAGACCAGGGCACTTGCCCTCTTTTCACGATTTACTCAGGACCTGGCTGGGTGTTAGAATTGTCCTTTCCCACTTTGAACTGAGGAAACCTCAAAGCTAACCCCAAATATTAGATGCAGCAATTAGATGTTACTGTTTATGGTAGTTCATCATCCACACTCGCTGACAGGAAGGAACAGATGCTGTGTGAAGATCACGCTGTCTTGGAGGTTGTGGGACAATTTGGGTTTGATGGATGTTACTCCCTCAAGGCTGCTCTGGGCAGACAACCCAGAGCCTGGCAGGCACAGGGAGGTCTCTTACCAGTTGCCTCTTCAATTTAGATGCCTTGAACTTTCCAAGAGTTTCACAACCCATGAGGAAAGCCTTTTAGTGGTGATGCCGTGTTTGGGATGATTTTTGGAGACTTTTTGGTCAATGTGAATGCCACAGGTTTGGAAGCACAACAATGGGATCTGTCTAGTAATGTGATGACACTCATCACAGGCTAGCATGTTTTATTTCTCTTGGAGGTGAAGAGCCATTTGTTTGATGAATATACTTTGCAATTGTCTCTGTTCTCTCTAAGGCGGCTCAGGAGGTGTGATTTTGTGAGGCAAATGGTAAATACCCAATATTGCCTTCCTGGTAGAGCAGAGAGCCTGTAACCCTTCATGGGGCTATTCTGCAATTGGGAATTTAGGGTTGGTGTATTCATCGAAAAAGAATGTAGCTTCCTTTTCTATGTAATTTGAAGAATGTGTAAAACTCTCTTTGTCCCCACTTGTTAATAGTATAGAAAACCTCAGTGTGGTGTGTGCAGGAGACTTGGATGGTAAATGGACAGGCTTGATAACTTACTTTCCTTCTAAGGATGTGATCAGCTCCCCTGGTTGTTTGCCTGGTAAAAATGGTTTAAATGAACATAAAGAAATCTATGTTTTAGTTAAGACTGAAAAGAACCCACATGACATTTCTCTTGAGAATCTCAAGGCCAACTATGAGCTTAATAATTTGCCAATCACCCGAACATGTCTCTTTCAGGCTGAGCTTGCTTCCACCCCCCCCCTCCCCCAGGTGGGTCCCACCTAGGAAGCCAGGCTGATTCTACCCTTCTTCCCCTCCCCACACCCCCAACCCCCACGGAGAGCTAACTGAGCTGTTCTGGAGGAATTTGAATTCATCACTGGGGTAGTTCTCAGATCTTCTGCTCCTCAACGATTAACAGGTCTTCTTAAAACTAGTTTTGTGTTTTCAGTTTTGTTGGCTGTATCTGTATCTTGTACCACAGGGCTAAATGCCTTCTCCAGGAATTCCTTATCTGTTCCATGTTCTCCTCAATGTTTGTTTCATTCCCCACCCCCACCCCCTCAGGGCAGGAGTTCTGTCTCCAAAACCCACACTGGGATGAGATATCTGCCGGACCTGCAAACTTTGTTCATTGTTAGTTTTCTTCCATACAACTTCCAGGTCTGTGTTTCTCAACTGTGCCTAAGTCAGACTTTGGGGAATTGGCATGGGACTGTGCATTGCAGGTGTACACCAGTGGCTCTAAAACTTAAGTGGGCCTCAGAATCACCTGGTGGGCTTATTATAACACAGGCTTCTGGGCCTCTCTCCCAGAATTTCTGATTCAGCCAATCTGGATAGGTGGGCATATGAATTTGCATTTCTGGTCAGTTCCCAAGTGATGCTGGTACTTCTAGTTGGAGGCCCACCCTTTGAGAACCACTGGTTTAGAATACTATTCATGTTCACACTGTCTGTGTGATGGAAATTTGTCTCAATAGTCACAACCGGACTTTTCTAGCGCTGTCTCACCCAAGAGACAGAACCAGGTGTTCCTTATAGGCTGGGCCTTTTGTGCATATTATCTTATGAGGTATATTAGGCTTCATGTCCTGGTTTTACTTGTGACCAGATTCTGGGCTTCACAGTAAAAATAAGGGATGCCATGGATTCCAGGAACTGAAGGGTTAACAGAATACTTTTTTTTTTTTTTTTTTAACGTAACCACCAGTCATCTTGATTCAGATATCTCTGGGTTTTATTCCACCCAAGTGGATGAGGAAGTGAAGAAGGCTGCCTTGTTTTGAGGACAGGGGTTCAACCTCAAAATTAGGCTGGTGGAGGAGAACCCACAACCAGACTTTTTGTTCCTCCTGTGTAAGGACTGCTTTCAGTCCCCAGTCCTAACACCGTTGTGTATAAGTATGTTCCTGGATGTCCAGGGGTTTTTCATGCTGTTGGGTTCTGGCTTCCCTGGCATCACATTTTAGTTCATTTGGTGAAAGCTTATATAGGGGGCATATCTCTTCACTTCCTGTCCTGCCTGATGTAGTGGAGTTGTTTAAATTAGGTATATCTGATGCTTGTTCTTGTGAAAGAAAGCCTATTTATCAGGGTGCAGGAGGAACTATTTTCTTTTTTTTTAATTTTAGTGAAATATATGTAACAAAATTTACCGTATTAACCATTTTTAAGTAGTATGGTTCAGTAACATTAAATACATTTACATTTTTGTGCAATCATCACTGCTATCTATCTCTAGAATGCTTCATATTTGCAAAACTGAAACTCCTTACCCATCCTATCTAATAAAAGAGTAATATGCAAATTGACCATACCTCCGCTATACCCACCAGCTATGCTCAGCAGCCAATCAGAGCGAGTATGCAAATCAACCCCACCAAGATGGCTACGGCCACAGAGAGAGTAGGAGGGAGGCTTGGGTTGCCTCTGGCAATGGAGGGAGCCAAGCTCTCTGCACACCCTAGCCAGCCCAGGACTCTGCTTAAGGCAACAAAGTTTTAATAGCTGCTGCCATGGAGTAAGGCTTGGATTGCCCCTGGAGATGGAGGAAGCCAAGTTTTCTACACACTCTGGCCTCCACTTAAGGCCACAAAGTTTCAATGACTGTGCAAGCAGAAGGCTTGGATTTACTCCAGGCTACAAAGTTTCAGTTGTAGAAGATAAATAAATCCCAGATACCAGAGCCTTTATTTGGGTCACTGGGGGGCATGACTGGCCTACAAACCACCACAGGCCTCTCTCTCAGGCCACCCCACACCCCAAGAAAACACCCACCCTGATCCAGGGCACCCTTCAGGGCAAACTAGCTGGCACCCACCCGTGCAGCAGGCCTCTATCCTATCTAAAAAAAGAGCAATATGCAGATTGACCATCACTCCAACACACAAAGATCCTGCCCCCAAGTGGACACAAGATGGTCACCATAAGATGGCCAGAAGGCGATGGCAGTTGGGAAGGACCAAAGGAGGGCAGTTGGGGGTGATCAAGCCTGCAGGGGAGGGCAGTGAGGGGGTGACCAGCCTGCAGTTGGGGGGGACCCAGGCCTGCAGGGGAGGGCAGTTAGGGGCAAACAGACTGGCAGAGGAGCAGTTAGGCATCAATCAGGCTGGCAGGGGAGTGGTTAGGGGGTGATCAGGCTGGCAGGCAGAAGCGGTTAGGGGCAATCAGGAAGGCAGGCAGGTGAGCAGTTGGGAGCCAGCAGTCCTGTACTGTAAAAGGGATGTCCAACTGCCAGGATCGGGCCTAAACAGGCAGGCAGAATCCCTCATGGGGTCCCAGATTGGAGAGGGAGCAGGCTGGGCTGAGTGACATCCCCCTACCCATGCACAAATTTTGTACACTGGGCCTTTAGTTTTACAATAACTTCTAATTCCCTTCTCCCTCAACCCCTGGCAATCATTCTACTTTCTGATTATATTGGGGGATTCACATAAGTAAAAGCATACAGTATTTGTGTTTTTGTTGCTTGGCTCATGTCTTATTGTATAATGCCCTCTAGATTCATACAGGTTGTAGCATATGTCAGAATTTTCTTCTTTTTTAACGTTGAATAGTCTGTTGTATGTATATTTCACATTTTGTTACCCATTCATATATTGATGGACACTTGGCTTGTTCTCACTTTTGTCTATTCTAAATAATGCTGCCATGGACATGGGTGTAGGGAAATCTTTTTGAATCACTGCTTTCAATTCTTTTGGGTACTTCTTTAGAAACAGAATTGCTACATCATATAGTAACTAGGGGCCCAGTGTACAAATTTGTGCACCTTGAAAGAAACTGTGGGCCATGAAGCTGTGGAAGGCACAGGGGTGGGTCTTGGCCCATCCTCCATTCCCCCACCTGGCCCCTCCTGCATGGCATCTGGTCCCCTGTCTTTTGGAAGCCTGCTTCCACCACTGCCTCTCCCACACACTGATGGCACCGGTCACACTTGCACCCACTGAAGGTGTGAGCGATTGAGGCTGGTGCTAGCAGTGAGTGCAAGCGGGGCTGGTGCATCAGCAGATGTGAGTGACCACTACTGCTCCAATTTCCCTCAGGAGCAGAGAGAGATAGAGAAGTCCTTAAGGATGATCGGGGTTGACAGCTGCTGCTTGCACCTGTTTAAGGTGCTAAACAATTGGAGCCAGAGCTGGGCACTGGCAGCAATTGTGAGCAGTGTGAGTGGCGGCTCTGGCACTGGCAGCAGGTGTGAGAGACAGCTGGTGGTTCCTATCTCTCCTCAGGAACAGGAGGATGTGGAGAAGCCCTGGGAGGTGATTGGGGCTGGCAGCCACCACTTGCACCCGCTGATGGCACTGAGCAACTGGGGCTGGTGCTGGGTGCCAGCAGTGGGTACAAGCACTGGGTGGGACTGTGCTGTGCAGGAGCAAAGAATTTTCAGTAACCACTAGAGGCTTGCCCTGAGGGCAGAGACCGGTGCCCTTCTTTGGTCTGGTGCTCCTGCTCACCTGCTCCACCATCCCCTGCCCCCGCATGGCTGACATCTGCCATGGTCCACACATGCCCCCTGGTGGTCAGTGCATGTCATAGTGACTGGTTGTTAGATTGTTCCAGTTATTCCGCCCTTTGGTCTATTTGCATATTCGCCATTTATTATATAGGACTTAGAGGCCTGGTGTATGGAATTTGTGCATGGGGCAGGGGGTTCTCTCAGCTTGGCTGCACTTTCTCCAATCAGGGACTCCTCGGGGACATCCAACTGTCTCTTGCAATCTGGGACCACTGGCTCCTAATCACTAGCCTGCCTTCCTGATTGCCCCTAACTGCTACCCTGCTGGCTTGATCACCCCTAACCATCTCTGCCTGCTTATCTGATTGATCCTAACTGCTCCCCTACTGGCCTGATCCCCCCTAATTGCCTGTCTTGCCCACACCCGGGACCCAGGCTTCCCTCCCTGTGTTTGGCCGCAGGCACCCAGGACCAGGGCTGGCTTGGCTGGGCCTGGCTGCAGCTGCAGGGAACTGTGGGTAGGCCGCTTCGCCTGGGCCGCAATCCCAACCTCTGGTGTCCAGGACCACAGGGCGGGAGGCTTGTTCCTCTCCCATGCTGTAGCCCCAGCAACTGGTGCCTGGGACCATGGCACAGGTGGCTTGTTCCTCTCCCTGGCTGTAGCCCCTGCTGCTAATGCCTAGGACCATGGGGCAGGTGGCTTGTCCTTCTCCTGGGCTGCAGGTACAGGCGCAGGCACAGCCATTGATGTCTGGGACTGCGGGGTGGGTGGCTTGTCCCTCTTTGGCCCACAGCCTGGCTGGTCCCCATTCCTCTTGCGCAAGCTCATTTGTCTCCATTCCTCTTTTCCCAGTGTTGAGTGTCTAAGCCATTAAGGTGTGATGGCATGAGGGGTGATGACCATTTGCATATTAGCTTTTTATTATATAGGATTTTATGCTGAATTTACTCAGAAACAGCATACTATTTCCCATAGCAACTATACCATTTTATATTCCCACTCATAGTGCACAGGGTTCCCATAGAGGAGTTAATCTTGAGGTTGTGTCTTTGGGCTGACCGGACTTCAGTGGACTCCTGATATAGTCCTTTGTCCTGAAGAAGGCTAATAAGCTGAATGGGGTGTCTCTTGACAAGTAAAAGATGGCACATGTAAGGGTAATTGGAGTTTAATGAAGGGATAATTCAATATAGGTAATACAAGGTTAAGGATGGTGGAGAACCCAGGGCCAATAATGGTGGGAAATCTAACACCTCTAGGCCTCACTGTTGGTTGGTCCTGGAGCCCAGTGAGTGCTGTAGGCATGGGCAAGGGAGCACCAAGAGTGTGTCCTTAGAAAGGGAAGTGAAGCCACTGTCACACTGCAGTAAGGCAGGGGAAAGTTGGAGAATAAAGGTTCTAACCTTTTTCTTAACCTGTCCTCTGATTACCTGAGAGTTACTTCCATTGGCTGAAGCTAGAGGTCAAAGGAGACCAGCTCTATAATCCATAGAGAACCCTCTTACACACAGAGGACAATACGCACAGTAGCTCCATTCCAGTTCATCATAGCACATTTATGTTTGCAAGACTTCTGCTTCTGAAACTAGAATAAAGAGCATGGGCCAGGAGTCTCCACTCGCACTGGGAGGGTACTCATTCCTCATCAAATAAGTTTTCTGGATTTGTTTCAAATTCTCACAGGCTCTTTCTTAGTGGGGCCATTATCCATTTGTTTCTCATATTGAGTAGCAAGAGCCATTATTCTGCATTTGTGTGTTGCATCATACTCATCAAAGAGCCAAGAGCAAGACAGATCAGCTAAGTTTTTCTCCCAGGAGGGTGGATAGATAAAAATCTGAATAATGAAGAACAAGCACAATTATACCCATTTTTTTGGATAAAGATAGATTCATTATTCAAACAGATAGCATAAGTACAAGAGAGCTGACTTACTTGGATGAAGAGAAAGAATATAAAAAAAGCTAATTTTCAATAGTGAAGAGAAAAAAAAAAGAACAATTGTACTGAAGAAGAAAGGAAAAATGAGAGAACTCAAAAGACCAATGCCTCATTTACCATTTTGCCTATTGCAACCTACCCTGAGATTCATATAGCAGGAAGAGGTTCTCAGATGTATTGCTATGGGTTTTATAGGAACAAGAAATAAACTTGATTAGCTACTGAACTTTCAGGGCTAATTTGTAAGGTAGCATAACCTAACACAGCTTAGGGTCTCACTTGAATGTCACTCACTTGAAGCTTTCCTTGCTGTGCCACAGAGGGGGTTTCCCATCCTGGTTTCCTCCAGTACCTTGTCTTATTTAGAAAATAGCAGCTATTCCATTGTTTATGCAGAAACCACTTAAGGATAGGCATTGTCTTTTATTCATTTTTATTTTTCCAGTATATTTATATTTTTCTACCTTAGTGCCAAAAAACAATAGTAGCACTCATGACATTTGAAAACAATATCATTCATGACATTTGCGAATTTAGAAGTTCTCAGCATAGGAGCTGTGATGGACCTGTGTTAGCATCATCTAACAATCATTTCTAGGCTAAGGCTTCTAGAGTAGGGGCAACATTACTTTTATTTTTTTTTTTAATATAACATTTCTTAGATGTTAGTATGTTGAATAGCATTAAAAAAGAAATAATAATTGCTCAGAATCCCACTACCCAAAAAATTCATGTTAATATTAGAAGTAAGGCACATAGCTAGAAAATTACAATAATATAAAATATTCCTTAAAGGTAAACATTTAAAATAATTTCTTGTCCAGCCACCATAGCTCAGTGGTTGAGCATCAACCTATGAACCAGGACCTCACTTTTTGATTCCCAGTCAGGGCATATGCCCTGGTTGGAGGCTCAATCCCCAGTGTGGACTATGTAGGAGGAGGCCAATCAGTGATTCTCTCCCTTGTAGATGTTTCCATCTTTCTATCCCTCTCCTTTTCTCTTTGAAATCAATATTAAAAAATAAAAAGTGAAATAATATCTTGTGCATCCTTGCAGAATGTGTGTATATGTATGTATACATAAATGTATATTTTCACACTAAAAAGGTTCAACCTATATATATTCTTCCATATCTTTTTATCCCCAACTCATAATGCTATGTCTGGGAGATTTCTCTAGACCAAAATAACTTTTTTATATGTTATCGCTCTCTCTCTCTCTCTCTCTCTCTCTCTCTCTCTCTCTCTCTCTCCATCTATTCTTCTACTGAATATATAATAACTTAGGTTTTTTTAGGTGGAGTTTTAGGAACACTTTTGAATGAGTAATGGAAAATCTATAGCATGAGTTGAAAAAGTTCAGGTGGCTGATGAAGAATGAAAAAGAAAAAAATTGAAAGAAGTAGAAACACCCCCCCCCAAAATTAAAAATTTAGAAGGACAAAAGAAGCAACCTGATTGAGAAGGCATTTTGCTTTTGCTCCTAATTGTAGTTATGTTGAATTTTATGCAAAGTGAATACAAAAGCAACGGTAGGGATTTGAACTAGGTTCAGAATGACCAGAGGGAAAGAGAATTTTGGCAGCAGCCTCTAATATTTACTAGACTTGAGAAGCACATAGGGAGACTAGGCCATCTGGACAACAGTTATATTTGTCAAGTTAAGAAGTGACCAAAACACATGGTGGCATCATATTGGTGGAATGGAGAAAGAGGCTATATAAATCCAGAGTTCATGAGAGTGTGGCTGTGGAGGCGATTTCAGGCTGTGTGTCTAGGGGAGGAGATTTCATCAAGGATGGCTGCTTTAAGAAAAGGCAGAAGAAATAAGGTTTGCAAAGCCTAGAGGAGAGACAACTTAATTTGAGGTTAGCTCAGGGAGTTTCGGTTACTACCTGTGTGTGCATGTGTGCATGTGTGCGTGTGTGCATGTGAGTGTATATGCATATGCATGTCAACATTTTGTTTTTAAAGAAAAACAGAAAGGAATGGTCACAGAACTAATTGTACATTACTTTCTCCTTTGCTTCAGATGCTAGGCGAGGTACATTATGTAAAAGAATATGCTGTCTATCAACTTCCCTCTGAAGTAGATTTTATCTTCTCTTTAGATAAGGAAACTCAAATGCTGGGAAGTTGTTACTTGTTTGGTACTTGAAACCAAGCCTATTTGCCTGCAAAAACCAGGTTCCTTTCTCCATGCGAAAATATTGTGAACACTTGGTATATATCCTGTATATAGTCCAAGAAATCTGTTATGTGGGTAGAATATTATGTGGGGATCAGGTTGAACATCTAAAGGGGAATAAAGAAAATCGTTATTTCTCATCCAGGGCGTGTGTCCACAAAATAGCCTACTGAGAATGGGTGATTAGAGCACAGTGTGTGAGCAGTCACTGAAAAGCCAAGGAGAGCTAGTTTTGGGTGTGGTAGAGATTTGCTCTTGGAGAGAATTATTTCCCATATGACAAGGACACAGCTTGGAAGATCTGTCAGTTGTCAGAGGGGGGTGTGGTTATCATATCCAACAGGGTCCTAGAACCAGATTTGAAAAACAGAAGAGCAAAAGTGTTGGCCAAAACATGCTTAGGAAAAGGAAGCTACGATGAGAAAAGGGAAAGGGAAGAGCAGCCCCTCAGGGGATCTGACAGGGTTTGGAGGGAGGATGTTGAGACTCCAGAAATAACACTATCAAGAAGAAAAGCAAATGTTCTTTGGTACAGAAAAGAAAAGGTCTGGCAGCAGAGTGAAGGTTAGTGAGCAAAACTATGCAATGGAGAGAGGGCTCCTCCTTGCAGGACAATGGAGATGCACACGATAAATGGGAATCCTCCTCTTTTCCATTGGAGCACCGCTCAGATTCTCACAGAACTCTTGTCCACACCTCTGCACATATGGGGAATCTAGAGAAGAGTGGAGATCCTAAAATGTTTGAAGTTACACAAATCACTTCCATATGGAAAAGTAAGAAGAATAAATTATTTAAACTTAGCAAAAGACATCAGAGGAGGAATTCTGACAACTGTTTTCAGGTACATGGAGGTTTGTGAAATAAAGCATGTTGACAGTGCCTGGCTATGTCCAGTAAGGAGACACCAGAGAGAAAAGGACAAATCTCATGTTATGTTGCACTTGATCATACAAAAGGATGAGACATCCGCCCTGCCCCCCAATAACAGTGTTTAGATCTGAAAGGAAGTTTTAGAAAATCATTGTATTAACTATCTAAATAGGAGTTATTTTCAGCTCACTTGGATCCCATAGGAAAATTAAAAAATTCTTCCTTTTATAAACCTCTCCAGATGCTGGCCAGGCTGGATAGGTGAAAAACTTACAGAACTATAGTAGTATTTAGAAAGTAGGTACTTAGAGCAAGTGAGTTCCGCTCATTGAGAATTGATAATTATCAGAAATCTCAAAGTGGAGTCTGTTCATGCAGAGTCTCTCAAGAGGAACTGGAAAACTCTGCAAGTTCATATAAATATTAACTTCCTTGTGTGTGCCAATCAGGACAGTGCATGCTATTTTGAAGCAACCCTGTAGAGCCCTTGAGGTTCACCTTCAACTTACATGGATTATTTTTCTCTCTTTTCGAGAAGATTTTGCAGGCACAGAACAATCATGGATATAAGTCAACGTTTTGAGTGAGAACATGTATTGGTGCTACTATAAGATATTTAGATTCTATATTTAAGTAATTTTACTTTTTATAATTAAAAATGTAATTTATTCTTTCTTACCTAATAAGATTATTGCATATTCCTTAAAAACCAATCCATGATGGTTGAGGTAAGGATCATGATTATTTTTAGAGAGCAGTGACTGGCTGGGCGGGTGGAGGGGACATGAGGGGACTTTTTGGGAGATGGAAATAGTTTTGATTTGGATGGTGGCCCCTGTGTGTGTACATGTGTAAATATCAACTCTGTCTTCTTTAGTGTTCCTCCTCACTCTACTTCTGTTAATGTAAGCACCCACCTTGTCTGTGGGTAGTGGTAACATTTATGCTATTTGTTGTCCTGAGTACACTTTCAAGTTATGAAGTAAAGGGGAAAATGTACTTGAGAGCCAGGAGAAGAAAGAAGAATCAAATTCTGAAATAATGCTTCATGCAGATTTGGAAAATCCAATGGTTTAAACCAGTGGTCGGCAAATTCATTAGTCAATAGAGCCAAATATCAACAGTACAATGATTGAAATTTCTTTGGAGAGCCAAATTTTTTAAGCTTAAACTTCTTCTAATGCCACTTCTTCAAAATAGACTCACCCAGGCCGTGGTATTTTGTGTGGAAGAGTCACACTCAAGGGGCCAAAGAGCCGCATATGGCTTGCAAGTCACTGTTTGCCGACCATGAGTTTGATCCAAACAAATGAAGCCCAAATCTACCTATGAAATTGCCTCTGAAGTGACGCCATCACAATCTGGGAAGCAGTGGGAATAATGGTAACTCAGAGGGAGGACTCCACATGCTAACTGCTGAGAAGATTCCAGGACCCAGATTGAAACACAGGAATCTTGATGTAGGGTGTGTTCTAGCCCTCCAAAGAAAATCACATTGGGGGTGTGATAAGAAGCACACTAATCAGTTACTTGGGGCCAGAGTGCTTTAATGATACGCCCTTTTGTGTACTAAAAATTATGTTTCTGGAGCTGTAATGGAAGTTTAGTCATTTGGACCCCTGGGGACAAGGGCTACACGTGGCATGTGGTGCCTGGGACATTACTCTGAGATCACCACTGGCAATGGTCACAGGGAGGTGGCAGAAGAGGGGGGAAATTATTGGCCTATCATACTTGGCATCATTCCCCCCCTGCTGGTCTTAGAGGGCAAAAGACCCCAAAAGACCTTCATCTATGAGTCAGAGCTCGCCTTGCCCTGTCTGTGAAGGCCTAATTTGCTTGCTACAGTGTTGGTTCCCTACTCTGTGAGCATGAGCCCCTTAATAGATGGAATCAGAATCTACAGAAAAGTCAGGACAGTAAAAAGACTCTGTTTGATACTATAATGGTGGATACATGCCATACATTTGTACAAACCATAGAACGTACAACACTGAGAATGAATCCTAATATAAACTATGGACTTTGGGTGATAATATATATCAGTATAGGTTCTTCAATTGTAATAAATGCACCACTTTGATGGGGATATTGAGAATGGGGAGGTCATGCATGTGTTGGGGAAGGAAGTATACCTTTCTCTTAATTTTGTTGTGAACATAAAACTGCTCTAAAAAAGTCTTTAAAAAAAAGTTCATCCTACCTCGCTGAGGATTCCATGGTAGCCTCCTCTGCCTGTGACCCTTATCCTCCCTCTTTTCCATGTACTTTTCCAAAGTATAACGAATAGTAGGTGTTGTAGACTGAGTTGTGTCCCTCCAAAATTCATGTGTTGAAGTCCTAACTTTTAGTGCTTTAGAATATGACTGTATTTGGAGATAAGAACTTTAAAGAGGCAACTAAGTCAAAATGGGGTCATTAGGATGGGTGTCCTTATAAGACTGGTGTCCTTATAAGAAAGGGAAATTAGGACACAGGTATGCACATGTACATGTGAGGACACAGGGAGATGCTGCCATCCCCATGTCAAGGAGAGAGGTCTTGAAGGGAAGTACCCTGCGGACACCTTGATTCGGGACCTTTAGCCTCCATAACCATGAAACAATATCTGTTGTTTGAAGCCACCCAGTCTTTGGTACTTGATTATGGCAGCCTTTGCTGACTAATACACATTGTTTTTCTTTATTTCTTCCTTCCTTTCTTCCTTCTTTTCTTCCTTCTTTCCTTCCTTCCTTCCTTCCTTCCTTCCTTCCTTCCTTCCTTCCTTCCTTCCTTCCTTCCTTTCTTTTTCTTTCTTTTCAATATTATATATATAGACTTCCTTGAGGAAGGGAGAGGGAGAGAGGGAAACATCATACTGGGGACCAAGCCTGCAACCCAGGACTGATATGCTCTGCCTGGGAATCAAACCTTGACCTCCTGGTCCATAGGTTGGTGCTCAACTGCTGAGCCACACAGGCTGGGCTAATACACATTGGTTCTTATCTAATCCTTTCCATGCTAACCTGGCTGTTGGGGGATGATGGAGTGGCCCACACCTTGGAGGAGCACCGAGACCCCTGCTGCCTGTAGTTGGCTCACCGGCTCCTGACTTTAGGCTTATACATTTCCAAGCCCCAGGGACAAAGTTATTATTTTTTTCACATTAAAAACATCAAGCTGATGAAAGAAACAAACACTTTTAATGAAACATATGTGGGACACTTAGAAGGAGAAGATTTACAACGTGTCCGCTGTGAAACCAGAAGGCTTCAGGAAAGTGTGAAGGAGGAGGAGAAAGATAACGGCTTGGGTGCCTCAGGAGACATGGCCTACATATTAAACAGAAGGGAAGTCATTCCCGTCCATAAACATCACAGCTCACTTCCGCACCCAGCATAAATCACTGGCACACACACAGGACGTTTTCATCTCACCACATTCGGTCTTTTCTACCGATTGCAGTCATGTACACTTTGATCTCAGGGAAGGAAATGAAACTCAGACATGGAGGTATAAAGTTGCCAGGATTGCTTCAAAACCCAAACTCTAAAAATCCCACCTTCTCTATTAGAAATGAATATTGGAGTTAAGAATAATATGAGTACATTTGTCTAGTTTTTAAATAATAGGCAATGTCTGAACTTCCTTTTGCAATTTTGGATCTAAAATAAAATCCTAAGTAAAAATGCGATGGTGTCATATGAAAAGATAATGATAATTCTACTTTAGAATGTACTTGGGATGTACAGTAAGTACTCCATGCCGTCGATAGGCTCTTGGAAACTGCGACTTCAAGCAAAATGATGTATAATGGAACCAATTTTCCCATGGGCTAAGTGATAAAAATGAGTTAAGTTCCTACGGCATATTCCTGGTCACAAAAACATTGCCAAACTTCTAAATAAAGAACCACTTCTAATAGTAAACATGGAAATGAATGTGAGCTATATTTATATGTAAGAAAGAAGCATAATAGCAAATAAGATAGTAATTTTCCCCAAACTGCTGATTCCAGTTCAGGGTCCCTGGCAGCTCAGGGAGCAGATGGGACCCACCCTGGAAAGGGTGCCCTTTCATTGTGAGGCCACTCACACCCACACTCACTCTGACTGAGACGGGACCCTTCACTTCATGCCTATAGCTCTCTGGGATGTGGGAGGAAGCTGGGGACCTGGAGAAAACCATGAAAACATGGGCAGAATGTGCAGATTACACACACACACACACACACACACACACACACACACACACACACTAGTGGCCTTGTGCACGAAATTTGTGCACTGGGAAAGGGTTGTTCTTCAGCCCTGCCTGCACCCTCTCCAGTTGGACCCCTAGAAGGATGTCCTACTGCTGGTTTATAGGAATCAGCCTAAACTGGCAGTCAGACATCCCTCTCAAAATTCGGGAGTGGTGGTTCCTAACCGCTTATCTGCTTTCCTGCCTGCCTGATTGCCCCTAATCACTCTGCCTGCCAGCCTACTAGCCCCCAACTGCCCCCTGCCATTGGCCTGCTTGCCCCCGAATGCCCCCCCATCAGCCTGATCACCCCCAATCATCCCCCATGCCAGTGTGTTCACCCCCAACTGCCTCCCCTGCCAGCATGCTCACCCCAGCTGCCCCC
>PVJN01036799.1:10538-21394 GCA_004026805.1 Lasiurus borealis | reverse complement strand
TAGTTGGGGGTGCCACAGATGGTCCTGCCAAGACGGAATAGGAAGAAGGCCTCGTTAGGGACGGCTCCATTGTGTGAGTTTGGCTCCCGCGATAAAAACCTTGAAAGCATTGTGCGGCGTTTCTATTTGGAAACATTTGACTTTTGGTTTTGGCGCCGGGACAGCTGGCCCCTGACCAAGCGATTCTTGCTGTGTGTGTGTGTGTGTGTGTGTGTGTGCTTTTTTTTTAAGGCATGCCGCTTCCTCCGCCCACAGGGACAAAGTGCTTGAACCGACGGGGGCCAGGCCTTTGTGTGCACAGCCGGCAGACTCGCACAGGTTTATTGCACAGGCAACGTGCAGACGACAGGAGGCACTCGGACCAGGCCCAGCAGATGTGGGCCCTTAGCAGATGCTTCCCCACGTCCACACTGTGGTGGTTTTTAGGTGGAGCACCCGCCGACCTTCTCCGCCCCGTCACCGGGGACATAGGGGGCGCGTTTGGTCTGCGCACAGACCCCAGGAGAAGGGGGTCTTTTGGGCTCTCACCTCCTCCTGTGCTCCAAGGGCTCCAGCCTGGCCGCCAAGCCGAAGTCGCCCACTTTCAGCTCCATGGCCTCGTTAATGAAGAAGTTCCCTGAGGGGACACAGACCACACGGTCCTTGGAAGGCCCCGGAGCAAGTAAGTGCACACAAGTGCACACACCCCGCTTTGGGGACCAGCGGCCAGCTGCTGGCTGACTCTTCAGGCCTCCTGCTCCCCACCATTCACCAGCAAGCCTGCAGGCTGCATCCCAGGGAGGGGCCTGCACGAGTCAGGGAGGCAGCCAGAAGAGAGGGGTGGGGGGCTCCCTTCCGGCCAGGGTCCGAGGGGGAGGACTCACCGAGTTTGAGGTCCCGGTGCAGGATTTCCTGCTCGTGAAGGTACTTGAGTCCCGACACGATCTGCCGGAGGTAGTACCGGACCTCGGGCTCCGTCAGCACCTTCCTTGCTTTCAGGATGTGAGCCATGGACTGGAGGGGGGAGGGGAGGGAAGAGGAGAGAGGAGAGAGGAGAGGGGAGGCGCTGTCAGGCAGGAACCTCAGCTTCAGGATGGAGGGTTCCCTTCCCCCCACACATGGACCGGACCCGGAGGCCCCCAGCCCCCCCCAGCCCCCGCCCCCGCTGGGCCCAGGGCGCGCACGCACCCGGCGGCTGCAGTACTCGAGCAGGATGTAGATGTTCTCCTGGTCCTCGAAGTGGTGGTGGAACTGCACGACGTGCTTGTGGTGCAGCAGCCGGTGCAGCTCGATCTCCTTGTCGATCTGCGGGAGGCGAGGCGCACGGGACGCTCAGCCCCGCCGGCCCCGCACACGCACACGCACACACACACGCGTGCGCTCGGCAGGCAGCTCCCCCGACCACCACCCCCCGCGACCCCCACCGCGCACACACGCACTCACACACACGCACACACCTTCTCCCGCTGGTGGGGCTTGGCCACGCGGCTGTGCGGGATGATCTTGGCCGCGTAGACCTTGTGGCTGCTCAGGTCCGTCATCTCGTAGCACTTGGCGAAGCCGCCCTGCGAGGAGACAAAGCCGGGGCGGCGCTCAGCCCGCGGGGCGGCGGCGGCGGCGGAGGGGGAGGTCGGAGCACAAGCACAAACCAACCAGCGCGAAAAGCAGAGGCGGGGGGCTGGGGCGGGGGCGGCGGCGGAGGGGGAGGTCGGAAAACAGGCACAAATCAATCAGCAGAAAAGCGGAGGCCGAGGGGCTGGGGCGGGGGCAGCAGGGGTGCAGGTGGCCCCCCAAACTCCTTCCCGACGCAAAGCGCGCGGTCCCCCCGCCCGAGGACCCCCTTTCAGCGGGGCGGCGGCGGCGGAGGGGGAGGTCGGAAAACAAGCACAAATCAACCAGCGCGAAAAGCAGAGGCGGGGGGGGCCGAGGGGTGCAGGTGAGCCCCCCAATCCCCTTCCCGCCGGAAAGCGCGCGCCCCCCCCCGGAAGACCCCTTGGCGGCGGGGCGGCCTCACCTTGCCCAGCACCCGGCCGCGGCAGTAGCGCCTCCCCGTCGTGGGGTCCACGACGACCCGCGACACCTCGGCGCCCGCGTGGTGGCGGGGCTGCGGGGCGGCCGCGGGCGGCTCCTCGGCGGGGGACGGCCGCCGGCGCTTCGGGTCCCCGCCCGCCCGGCCCGGCTGCTCTCCGCCGGCCTTGGCGCCCGCCGGCTGCGCCGCGATCGTGCGGAGCAGCTCCATGTCGCCGCGGCCACTTTTGTGCGAGAGCGGGCGCCGCGCGGCCTTTTTATACCCGGGGGAGGGGGAGGTGCGGCCACGCCGGGGGACGTCACGACGTCGCCACGCCCCCTGTCCGCGCGGGGCGGGGCGAGGAGGGACGGGGCGGAGCTGGGGCGAGGCCCCGCCCTCCGGGCTGTCACCGCCGCCTTGGGCGTGGGGGCGGGGGTCGAGGCACGACCCCGAGGACCTCCTTCCCGGGCCCCGCGCCCGCGATCGCCCCCCGCCCCGCAGACCAACAGCTCGTGGCCGGGGAGACGCGCCCCCCGCACGCCCCGCACGCCCCGCGTGGCCTCCGCCTCGCCGGCCGCCGAGCGCGGGGCCGGGGCGCCCCCTGGCGGGAGGCTGCGGAAGCGCGATGGGCGCGCGACGGCGGCACGTGGGCCGCCCGCCAGGTGAGTGGGCAGGTGCCCGGGCAGGTGCCGGGTTTGCAGGGGCGTCGCCGTCGCGTGCCCCGGGGGTGTAGGGGATGCGCACGGCGCCGGTGCAGGGCGTCCCCCCGAGGCCCCTCGGGCTCCCACTCCCCGGTGTCAGCGGGGCACCGCGCGGTTCCTGCTTCTGCAGCGGATGCCACTCTGAGCCCTTGGGACAAGGAGGCGCCGCGGGCGGGGTTTGGGGAACCTGCCTTGATCCCGGGTGGGGGGCCCCGCTGGTTCACAGACGATGCACGGGGGGCCGACAGGTGGGGTCGTTCTGTCCGTGTTTCAGAGCATCCAGGGGAGGCGCCGCGCTGCACGCAGGTGCGTGCCCGCCGGGCGCAGGTGTCAACGCTGATGCCTTTGCCAGTGACAATGGCCCACGGGCTGCCCGCAACGCATCTGTGTGATCTCAGGGCAGATGTGCGTGGGGTGCACGCGTTTCCTGAGGCCCGTCTGCGTACCCCCGACCCTGACCTGGTGCAGGAGGGGGGCTCCCAGGCCGGAAGGAGTGGGATTGTTGGAGCAGCTGGAGGGGCCCAGGCGTCTCCAGGGAAAGAAGACCCTCCCGCACCCCAGGGCGGGGCCGGGCGGGACCCCCCCACACACACACACTCTGGCCTCCACGGAGGGGAGGACCTTTGCCCCCCGCCTGTACCGGGCTCTCGCTGGTTTAGGGAACCCAGCCTTCCTTTGCAGGCCTGTTTCACACCGGGTCTTTGTCCTATTGTTTGGGAATGGATTTTTAATCTGTATTTGGTTGTGGTTTTTTTCTCAGGTAAAAGGGCTGTGAAGAATATAGGTTGTCATGTTTTTTCCTTATTTCACTTATTTGATTATCGCGTAACTGCTTGGCACATATTTGCCGAATGTACTAAGCATTTGATAGGCTGTTATTGAACATTTCCTGTGAAATGTAGGTCTCCCCTGCCAAACCCTTGGGCATTCAATACAATGTTAACACCGTAGTATATGTGTTATGGGGTCAGCTGGGAAATTTGATTTTTTGGTTGGTGGTGCCACGACGTGGACAGAACGAAAACTGCATTCTGTAGAGGAAAAAGAAAAAAGAAAGAAAGAAAATGTGCTTTCCAATGGAGATACATCTTTAATTGCAAACCTTTAGTTCTAGGGATGCAATGCCAATGCAATTAAAATCCCAATAGGTTTTTTCATTCATTGAAACTTGACAAGCTGATGTTTTTAACTTTACATGAAAGTATAAGTGATCAGCCCTAAGGCAGTGGTTGGCAAACTCATCAGTGGTACATACATATATTGGAACATTATCCAGCCTCAAAAAAGAAGGAAATCCTGCCATTTGAGACAACATAGATAGGCCTTGAGGGCATTATGCTAACTGAAATAAGTCAGAGAGACAAATGCTCCTGACCGCTTCTGCCTGCCAGCCTAATCACCCCCTAACCATTCACTGCCAGGTGGATGGATGCCTAACTGCTCCCCTGCCAACCTGTTTGCCCCTAACTGCCCTCCCCTGTGGGCCTGGTCACCCCTAACTGCCCTCCCCTGAAGTACTGGTCCCCCCAATTCTCCCCTGCAGGCCTGGGTCCCCCCAACTGCCCTTCCCTGCAGGCCTGGTTGCCCCCAACTTTCCTCCTCTGCCAGCCTGGTCACCCCTAATTGCCCTCCTCTGCAGGCTTGATCACCCCCAACTTCCCTCCCTTAGAAGCCCGGTCCCTCCCAACTATCCTCCCCTGCTGGCCATCTTGTAGCCACATGGAGGCAGCCATCTTTGGCCACATGGGAGCAGCTATCTTGTGTGTTGGAGTGATGGTCAATTTGCTTATTATTCTTATTAGATAGGATAGAGGCCTGGTGCATGGGTGGGGCCAGCTGGTCTTTCCTGAAGGGTGTCCTGGATCAGGATGGGTGTTCCCTCAGGGCATGGGGTGGCCTGGGTGAGGGGCCTATGGTGGTTTGCAGGCTGGCCACGCCCCCCCGGTGACCCAAGCGGAGGCCCTGGTGTCTGGGATTTATTTATCTTCTATAAGTGAAACTTTGTGGCCTGGAGCAGAGGCCAAGGCAGGCCAGGGCTTCAGAAGCTTGGCATCCTCCATCCCCAGGGGCAACTCAAGCCTCCTGCTCTCTCCAGCTCTGTGGCTGCCACCATTTTTGTTGGGATTTATTTATCTTCTATACTTTAAACTGTGCAGCCTTGAGTGTAGGGCTGGCCAGGGCGGCAGGGAAGCTTAGCTTCCTCCATTGCCGGGGAATCCGAAATCTCCTGCTTACTGCAGTTCTGTGGCCACAGCCATCTTGGTTGGGTTAATTTGCAAACTCACTCCTGATTGGCTGGTGGGTGTGACTTGTGGGTGTAGCAGAGGTATGGTCAATTTGCATATTGCTCTTTTATTATTCAGTGGTACCTCGAGATACGAGTTCCCTAACATACGAGATTTTTGAGATACGAGCCATCGAGCAAGCAATTTTTGCTTTGAAATACGAGCAACATTTGAGATAGGAGTAATCACGCAGATTGACCGGCTGTATATGACCCACCCATTTACCTCGACTCGAGCGTCTCATAGTTTCCCACACCTCAAGGTTACAGAACAAATTAAACTCGTATCTCGAGGTACCACTGTATAGGATTACCTATTGCATATCCTTTATGTTGTGGTTATTTTGACATATTGGCATTTTGCAAATGAATAAATCTCACCAGCAAATCCTGCCAGTAATCTTTGGTGAAGTTTATATTATACATACATTTGTTAAAGTATTTAACCAAAAACTCTTATTTATTTATTTATTTATCTATTTATTTTTAAATATGTCTTATTGATTTTTTATAGAGAGGAGGAGAGAGAGATAGAAAGTCAGAAACATCAACGAGAGAGAGACATCGATCAGCCGCCTCCTGCACATCTCACTGTGGAAATGTGCCCACAAGCAAGGTACATGCCCCCAGCTGGAATCGAACCTGGGACCTTTCAGTCCACAGGCTGACGTTCTATCCACTGAGCCAAACCGGTCTCGGCAACTTTTATTTATTCATCTGTCTGTCTACCTACCTACCTACCTACCATTCATCTGTCAGTTTTGGGGACATGGTGATAATAACAGTATTTGAGAGTGCGAGGGCTAAAGAAAGAACTTTCCCTCCCACCTTCTGAGCTCTCCTCGATGGGCTGACAGTCAGGTTAAGGAGACAGATTAACAGGAGACAATGCCCTCGGTTTATTGTATGAACACACCTTCGGGGCTGCCATGCGCAGAGACACCCAGCAAAGCACGGCCGTCAAGGGTTGCGTTCCTGTGTGATGGGCCTGCAGGTGGCAGGAAGATGCTCCGTGGAATGGAAAGGCCAGTGTCTGGGGAAAGGCTCTTTGCTGCCCCTCGGACCACGGGACGGGGGAGCACGGAACACAGGGCCTCGCGCTCCTCCAGCATCACAGGGGCCCACGTTAAACTGCGGGACTCGCCGGGCGTCTCCTCCCGGGAACAGGCCCTCGGCCTCACGTCCGAGGCGGTGAGGGGGACTCACGGCTTCCTCCTGAGTCTCCTGTTCCTTAGCAATCAGCTTAAAACCAATGTTCCAAAAGGCATGTTGTGAGGGCCAGTTGCTTCCCTAACCCCATTCACGGTTGCACAAACCACAAGGGTCACTGCAGTGGACTTAGCGCTCCCTCTGCTGGTACAAAGTGGCAATGCCACTCAGTGCTGTCCCAGCTCACTTTGGCATTGGTCTTACAGGGCACGCTATTTTTCTAAAGTCCATGTATTTGAAATCTATAAATAAAAAAAATATATTAAGAGAATATAACAAAAATAAGCTCAAGATGTTTTAGCTTTTATTTATTATTTATTTATTTATTTTTAAATATATTTTATTGATTTTTCACAGAGAGGAAGGGAGAGGGATAGAAAATCAGAAACATCGATGAGAGAGAGACATCGATCAGCCACCTCCTGCACGCCCCACAGTGGAGATGTGCCCGCAAGCAAGGTGCATGCCCCCAACCGGAATCGAACCTGGGATCTTTCAGTCCGCAGGCTGATGCTCTATTCACTGAGCCAAACCGGTCTCAGCTGTTTTAGCTTTTAGATTCTTGGAAATGAAAGCCTTCTGTAAGTATAGTGTAAAGCCTGTCTCACTGGTGTCTTACAAAACTTTTAGAGAGCATCTCTCTTTCCTCCCCTTTGGAACGTCTGTTTCTTGCAGCTTGCATCTCCTCACCGTGCAGGTCTGACCTTCTGTTCACTTAGGACGGCTGCTTAGAAAGCAACCACCAAGGGGCACTGTTCCCTCAGACCTTCCCGTCCACTGGGGTTCAGACAGCAGAGAGCGCGCCACCGTCCTCGCCGGAAACCCACTCACGTGGAATGGGGTGTGGACCAGCCTCTCCCTGCAGCCCCTGAAAGACTTTTCTGGAGAGTGAAGACCCTCTTTTGTCATCCTATTTTAACACCAATGCCTTACGAGATCCAGTTTTACGATTTTTAAAACTGTTTGAAGAAACAGGTCCCTTTCCTGTTCGTTCACTTTGACATTGATTGTATTGGGAAATCTCTGGGCACTGCAGGTGGGAAATAAAAACCAGGAAGGAGGTCTGACTCGGTGAGGTGTAGCGCCCCCCGGAGCTTTCAGCACAGCAGACACCAGGAAGCACGTGAGAGCCGCTCCGAACGCTGCTCCTGGATCTCTCGCAGAGCAGAGGGCCGTGGGGTCCCATGTGCATCTGAAACCATCCCTGCCGGCTCTGAGCAGTGTGCGGACGAGGAGGGGGAGGTCTAGAAAGTGGTGAATGTGAAGCACTTTGCAGACTCTTTTTCTTGCAACATTCTGCAGTTCCCATTTTACACGGGAGAAAACTGGTTTGCTCAAGACCAGAGAGTAGAGAAAGGGTTCCAGCTCAGAAAGACCCCAGAGGTCAGCACTGGCCCCAGAGGCCAGCATTGGCCCCAGAGGTCAGCATTGGCCCCAGAGGTCAGCATTGGCTCGCTAGCAACCTTTGAAACTACCAGCGTCCCATTAGACCCCAGGGACCCTTTAGAACAGTGGTTCTCAACCTTCCTCAGGCCACAACCCTTTAAGACAGCTCCTCATGGGGTGGTGACTCCAACCATAAAATTATTTCCGTGGCTACTTCATCGCTGTAATTTTGCTACTGTGATGAACTCTCATGTAAATATCTGATAGGCAGGATGTATTTTTGTTGTTACAAATGGAACATCATTAAAGCATAGGGATTCATCACAAAAACAATATGTAATTGTATATTGTGAAATATTTATTTCTCATGACAAATAAATGAAATTTTGTCTTGAATCGTGGTGTAGCATGGGCAACCGTCTTCCTAGGACAACAGTAAACGACATGGCTACACTTTGCTACACCGAGGAGCGGTGTGTTGGTTCCTAAGACCATGGAAAATAGGTGTTTTCTGATGGTCTTAGGCGACCCCTGTGAAAGGGTCGTTCGACTCCCAAAAGGGTCGCGACCCACAGGTTGAGAACCGCTGCTTCAGAAAATGTCTGTGGCCTGGGACGCCAGTGAGAGTACATCTGAAAGCTCCTCGGGCGAGTGGTCCACGCCGCCTTCCAAAGCCCGAAAAGATGGCCGCCAGCTCCTTCCTGAGGCCTCATCCACTCCCCCCGGGACCCGGACTTCCCCGGGCGGCAGGCCTGCCGGGCAGACCACGGTTTGAAGTGTAATGGTCCTGGCCGTCTCTGGTCCGGGAGAAGGTGTTGGCCACCGAGACCTGGTTTCCAGCGCACCCTCAGCAGTTCCTGAGCAGCTGGGCAGAGTCCACCGTTGTCCAGTTGGATGACTGTTTTCAGTCCTATGGAAAGCACGCTCCTCCCCCAATGGACAACAGCCAGACCTGTGGGAGTACGTGTTTGTCCGTCCTCTGACTCATGAGATTGTGTTCACAGTCTAGGAGGTTCTGCTATGAAAATGATAATTGCGCAGCTTTCAGCTGTACAGTGGCACCCCGAGATACGAGTTTAATTCGTTCCGTAACCTTGAGGCGTGGGAAACAATGAGACGATCGAGTCAAGGTAAACGGGTGGGTCCTGTGCAGCCGGCCAATCCGCGTGATGACTCCTATCTCAACTGTTGCTTGTATTTCAAAGCAAAAATCGCTAGCTTGACGGCTCATATCTCAAAAATCTCGTAGGTTAGGGCACTCATACCTCGAGGTACCACTGTATTCGTGAAGGAGTGAAACGTTCTCCTGTTGAGTAGCTGTTTTCCCAGTGTCCCTTCTTTTTCCGTTCGGAAGGGGTAGCAGGGAGAGAATGGGGGTGCCGAGCTTAACTGGAGGGGAAACAAGCGACCAGCTTGTTATCTGGTCTGGGTCACGGTGAGGAAAGACGGGTGATGAAAAGAGGTAGTTGCACTAGAAGGAAGTGGATGCTAATCGCGAAAACCGCTCTGAACGCCCTCCCTGGCGGACAGCCGCTCGGCCTCGGCAGCTTCCGAAGGACTGGGGGGTTCCCACCCCCCACCCCACCCCCCGTGCACACCGCCGCGCACGCTGTCTGACGGTGAAGAAAGCGAGACTGGGCAGCCACTTGCCCAAGAGGCCAGCACTGTTTCCTTTAGGGACGATGGCTTGGCACCTGGGTTCTGGGGCAAACGGGACTTTGAGCCACACATCTTGCGTAAGTCGGGGTCCTAGTCTTCGAAAGCAGAAACCCCTCTGTGCCGGGGGCCCTCAAGGTCCAGTCCCGAGGCCTCTCGTCCACCGGCCTCGCCAGCCCCCAGGCTGGAGGCCTCCAGAGAAGGCCCCCTCGCCCAGCTCAGCCTCCCTCCCGTGTCAGGAGGACCCCTCTGCTCGAACCAGGAGGTCGTTGACAGAGAAGACAGTCATCCCGGTGAATCTCAAGCCTCGCCTCCTGACGGCCTCAGCTTCTCATGACTCGGAAAGTACCGGTCTTCACCCACTTCTTTGTTAACAATGATGCTGTCAGTCACACACAGGAGTCGCCCTGAGCAGCCTGAGGAACGGGTGGTGCAGACCCCCCTCATCACCTCCACCCGAGCAAGGCAGCAGCCTGGTGTCTGGGGAGGTGTCTGGGTCTTAGTGAAGGGGGAGGGGGCGGGAGCAGCGGGACAGACTGAAGGGTCCCAGGTTCGACTCCGGTCAAGGGCATGGACCTTGGTTGTGGGCACATCCCCAGTAGGGGGTGTGCAGGAGGCAGCTGATGGATGTCTCTCTCTCATCGATGTTTCTAACTCTCTATCCCTCTTTTTTCCTCCCTGTAAAAAGTCAATAAAAATATATTTTAAAAAAGTTCCTATCTGGAGCGAGGGGCCAGGCAGGACCCTGCACCCTGTGTATTTGCGGGAAATCTGGAGAGTGAGGGCTTGGTGATGTCCCCAGTTTTAAAGGGAAATGGGGGTGCGTGCCGCCATCCTGAGTGCAGGGTTGCTTGTGTGAGTCTACATAAGCCTGTGTCCGTTGTGTTGCAGGCAGCCTGTGTGCGCCCATGTGGAGGGAGGGCTGAGGTGCCGTCACCCTGGAACCTGCCAGGACCCCCTGCTGCACCGGACCAGTCCGTGCTCAGCGGGACAACCTCAGGGTGCCTCTCTGCCCCTCAGCTCCTGGGTCTGAAATGGTCAGTGGGAGGCTGCAGGGCGTGCCTTCCTCTTGCTGAGCCCGCTCTGCACTTCAGGAAGTTGGTCTTCTGACCCCCCTGGTTCACCCTGCAGCCGCGGAGTCATCAGTGCATGGCAGGCAGAGCCCCCTCTCTCTCCTCTCCTCTGCCCACCTCACCCCTTCCCCTTTGGTGCTCAGGGAGCAGGTCTGAGAGACGCTACTGACATAGTGTGATGCACCTGGTCACTGGGCACAGAGTGGAGGCACCTGGGCACCGGGGCACAGTGTGGAGGTGCCTGGTCACTGGGGCACAGAGTGGAGGCATCTGGTCACTGGGACACAGAGTGGAGGCACCTGGTCACTGGGGGACACAGAGTGGAGGCTCCTGGTCACTGGGACACAGAGTAGAGGCACCTGGTCAGTGGGGCACAGAGTGGAGGCGCCTGGTCACTGGGACACAGAGTGGAGGCACCTGGTCACTGGGGGACACAGAGTGGAGGCTCCTGGTCACTGGGACACAGAGTAGAGGCACCTGGTCAGTGGGGCACAGAGTGGAGGCACCTGGTCACTGGGCACAGAGTGGAGGCACCTGGTCACTGGGACACAGAGTGCAGG
>PVJN01036799.1:0-10438 GCA_004026805.1 Lasiurus borealis | reverse complement strand
GTCTGGGACAGACTGTTCATGATGAGATCTGTCCCAGCCATCGGGGAGGAAACAAGTTAAATAGCCAAGACCTCTTCATTTAAAAAATTTATTTTTAAAAAAGTGTCCCTGAAATGCATTGGATGGACTAGTCTGACGTGAGGACTGCAGATGCTGCTGGGATAGAGACCATCGTGCCTCGTGCGTCGATTTTGATAAAAGCTGGAGAATCGTGTCGCGGTGCAGACGAAGGCTGGGCTTTCCGGATCAGACACCTGTGCAGCTGACAGGACCTCGCCCCGAGCCAGGAAGCCCTGCAGGCACGGAACGCCGGAAAGGAGGGGAGGCAGGAAGTGCTGGCCGTGAAAAGAGGAACAGGCGCCGCCAGCGCAGCTTAAAACGGACCCGGAGGACCGCGCGGTGCCGGCCGCCAGCGAGGTAAGCAGGAGCCCCCGGGGCTGCTGAGGAGGAGACGGGCCCCGTTGAATCATGGGTGGCTTCTGCCGTGTCACGCAGGGTCTGCGGTGCCTCGGGTGGTGCGGGTGCATCGCTGTTCCCTGCAGGTGTGCCTGCTCACACGTGTGAGGTTTGCTCGGCTGTTGCACAGTGTCCCAACCGAAGGCCGGGGTCTGACTTGGAAAATCCAGTTTTTCAACCAGTTGTGGTTTTAAGACAAGTGAAGAATGGTTGGGTAACCTGTTGGAACTATTTTCCCAAAACCCCCCCAAAAGTCTTCCTCCAGATTGAGCAAAGAGAAGCTTATTTGGGGGTGAGACTACTTGAAAGGCTTTTGTCTGCCATGTGTTCCTTCTAGCAGGCCCTTGTGTATGTATGTATTTCGGGGTTTTCCTGTCAACTTACTTTGGAGAAAAGAAAGGGTGCATTCATTTTCCTGTGGGAAGTCCTTTCTTTGAGTGACAGGTCTCTGACAGCAGTTGTAACGCTGGGACGTCCTGCAGCATCTATTCTGCTCCGAGCAGCGTGGAGGGTCAGACACACAGCCTCCTCCTGGAAGCTGGGGGAGGGGGGGACTCAGGCCCTCGGCAGCCCCCAGGGTCCTCCCCGTGGGTGCCCGCCTGGCACCTTCTAAAGAGCGGATGCATTTCCATCGGGGTTTAGAATTCAGCTCACACGCCAAGCAGATACTTGGCTGAAGTGGGCACGTTTGCCATAAACTAGAACACGTGTGACCAGCTCGCCTCTGTGTCCGAAGGGAAATGCCCAGCCTCTGTCTCCGGAGTCTGGCTTGTGAAGGAGGAGGGACTCGCCAAAGTGCCGGAGAGGCAAGCGTGTCTCAGCCGGCGCCGGAGCCTGCCGGCAATCGAACGGTACCTGAATGAGGGGGTGAGGGTAAGAAAAAGACAGACAAGAAAAGATGGGGTTGGGAGGTCTGAGACTTGGGTCTGCAGCCCCGAGTTTATGTCCAGCACAGGATTTAAGCACCAGCAGAGGAGGGGGTTACACAAATCAGGTATTTGCAAACACAGTCACTGACCTTCTAAGGAATCAAGACCTTGAAAGATCTTGCACACAGGCATCAACATTTTCCCAGCCAAGCTGTTTAGTTATGTCTAAACTCTGCATTCACATCTCCGTTTATTAAACTGAAGGGTGAGAGAGCAGAGAGCTATGTCTAGAGTCTGCATTCAGATCTCTGTTTATTAAACTAAAGAGTGAGAAAGCAGAGAGCTATGTCTAGAATCTGGGTTCAGAATTCTGGTTTATTAAACTGAAGGGTGAGAGAGCAGAGAGCTATGTCCAGAGCCTGCTTTCAGGTCTCTGGTACCCCCGTACGTCCGGGGCAGCTCCCCACAGGCCGGGGTTATGGTCCCTGTGGTTGTGTCAGGCACATGTATACACGAACCGCATCTCATATGCAGTGTGTGTTCCACCCGCTGTAACCGGGAGTGGCTTGGACAAGGTCACTGTTGGACTCAGCGAGTCACAGCCAGCCAGGCCCGAGTTGTGGGCTCCCTTTTCCCTATGTATGGTTATATGTTCCCTGAGGCAGGCTGCTCGCTCATTAACCAGTAGTACTTAATACACTAGCCCTGCTGGTCACAGAGGGGAATTAGATTAAGTTCCCAGCCCTCCATTCACAGCCACAGCTGCGCCTGACAACTGGGTGCAGGAATCTGGGTGAGAATAATATTTGTGGGGGAGAAGTTTTACTTGAATCTTGGCTGTTAAAGAAGTGACTTAACTGCTTTTTTAATCTTGTCTTTTCTCACTTAAAGTGGAGATTACAGTAGTGTCTGCTTCGTGTGGCAGCCACGGGGCTGAAGGAGAGAGCGATCCAGGGAAAGGTGTTAGGAAAGTGACCCAATGTAAACTCTGAACTAAAGGTGAATGAGTTAAAGATGACAACCTTTCACCAGCACCATGAACAATATTGGAGGACTGTTAAGCATATTGCAGATTTGGAAGTGGCTAAGAGAACAGATCTTAAAGTTTCTCACCTCAAGAAAAGACTTGTAACTATGGGAGGTGATGCATGCTCGATAAACTTAATGTGGCAATCTTTTCACAGTGCACACATCTGTCAAACCATGTTGCACATCTTAACCGTATATCCATCCAGTCGTGTGTCAATTATATCAATAAAACAGAAAACAGCGGCTGGATGTAACTATTTCTCTGTGTAGTTGCAAAACACTGTACTATTTTGTTGATAAAATCAAACGAGAACCTTCAGTACAGTCCTTTCTCTTTGCAATTTTAAAACATTGAAGAAAACACTCTTAAGTCTAACATCATCTCACTTGAATGGAGGTTGTTGGCTGGAAGTTTTGAGAAGGTGCTAGAAGGCTTTCAAAAAATATTTTATTTTATGTCACATAGCTCCTCTCTTAAGCATAAACTATACCCTCCTGTGGAAGACGTATCTTTTAAAATATATTTATATTATTGATTTTTTTTACAGAGAAGAAGGGAGAGAGATAGAAAGTCAGAAACATCGATGAGAGAGAGACATCGATCAGCCACCTCCTGCATGCCCCCCCACAGTGGAGACGTGCCCGCAAGCAAGGTACATGCCCCCGACCGGAATGGAACCTGGGACCTTTCAGTCCGCAGGCCGACGCTCTATCCACTGAGCCAAACCGGTCTCGATGAAGACATATCTTGAGGCATATTTTTAAAGTTTTTTTTTTAATTGGTTTTTAGAGAGAAGAAGGGAGAGAAAGAGAAACATGGACAGGAGAGGGGAAGAGCCATTGGCTGCCTCCTGCACCCCCCCTCCTGGGGATGGAGCCGCAGCCTGGGTACGTGCCACTGAACGGCACCCTTTTGGTGCTCGGGACAGCGCCCGGCCGCACCAGGTCTTGAGTTTCAGTGTCCATTTAAGCCAGTGGTTCTCCACCTTCCTAAGGCCTCGACCCTTGCACACAGCTCCTCATGGGGTGGTCACCCCAACCATGAAATTTTGCTACTGTGATGCATCGTGATGTAAACATCTGCATTTTCCGAGGGTCTTAGGCGACCCTTGTGAAAAGGTCATTTGACCCCCAAAGGGGTCACGACCCACAGGTTGAGAACCGCTGATCTAGGTCTACAGCCTCTTCCCGCAGAGATGCCATTTCAGCTTCAAAGATGCCCCCAGCCCAGCCGGCATGGCTCCACGATGGAGTGTTGGCCTGCAGACTGAAGGGTCCCGGGAGCGATTCTGCTCCAGGGCACTGGCCTGAGTTGTGGGTTTGATCCCCAGTGGGGGGTGGGGGTGCAGGAGGCAGTCAATCAAGGATTCTCTCTCATCATTGATGTTTCTCTCTCTCCCTTCCTCTTTGAGAACAGTAAAAAGCTATATATATAAAAGGCTAATATGCCAGGTATCCCTTCGGGAGTTGGACATGGGGACCTGTGAAGGGTCATTGGATCCCCAGGTTGAGAACCGCTGATTTAAGCAGTTTGGTGCTGAGATTCGGAGCCAGTCGTGTATGTTCATCCATCAGGAGTCGCTGTCGCCTCCTCTGTCGCAGGGTCTGCTGTTTCCAGAACAGAGATGCCCAGGCCTGGTCTCCACCCATCACTCACCCGGGTGGGGAGACAGCTGCCACCCCCAGGGGTTTAGCTCAGTGGTCCGAGCACTTGGTAGTCAACAGGAGGGCAAACCGTGGGTCGCGAGCCGCAGTTTGCTGACCACTGGAGGAGGAGGAGGAGGGGGAAAAGGAAGAGGAGGACGGGGAGGTTCAGGCTGACACGCTGCGTGGACAGCGCAGTGGCTGGTGGATGCGGGCTTGCACGGGAGGGGAGCGCACGGGAGGGGCACGCCCTTCCTTCGCGTGGAAACGCCCTCCAGGCCCGCAGCGACCCTCCGCCTCGGGGGCCGGACTGCCAGCCGCCCTCCCGCACGCAGCTCGGGGTGTCCCATGAAATGGGGTTCACCTTCGTGAAGGTAACCAACGCGCGCCCTGTGTTCCCCGCAGCAGGTCCCTGGATGGCAGGCCGCCCCGCCTTCCTGTCCCTGAGCTTCCTGCTCTGCGCGGCCGCCCCGACTCGCCGTCCCGCCCCGGAGGGACCCGGGGGCCCCGCGCCCCCCGACCCGGACCCGCCGCTCCTCCCCGGGGGCGACCTCAGCCACGCGCCCCCGGGACCGCGCCTGCCCGGCCCCCACCTCGCCGCCCTGGGCGGGCGATGCCCGGAGGCGCTCCCGGAGCTGGTCTCCCACCAGAGCCAGAGCCAGAGCCAGAACCAGAGCCAGAACCAGAACCGGAACCAGAGCGCGCTCCCCGCGGGCTGCGCCTGTGAGCTCCTCGCGGCCCTCCGCGCGCCCCCGCCCGGCACCGCCGGCGCCGCGATGCTGCGGGGCTACGGGGGCGGCGCGGGCCTGGCCGCGGGGCTGGCGCTGCTGCTGCTGCTGGCGGCGGCGGGCGCGGGGTGCGCCTGGCGCTGGAGGAGGCGCCGCATCGGGGACCCCCTCGCCCTCCGGGGGCTGCTCCCGGGGCTCCTGCGGCGCCGGCGCCGGCGGGACGTGGCCCGGACGCTCGCCAAGGGCGCCCCCGGCCTCCGCGCCGCGGCCCCCGCCCCGCGCCCCGCGCCCCGCGAGGAGCCAGAGGAGCCCGAGGAGCCGCGCGGCCACTACGAGAACCTGCCCGCCGCGGGCGGCGCCGTGTACGAGAACGCGGGCGCCGGGGAGCCTCTGTACGGGAACGCGGCCGCCGGCCACTTCCAGCCCTTCCACCCGTTCCGCGCGCCCGGCCCGCAGGACGAGGAGGACATCTACATCCTGCCCGACGCGTGCTAACCGCTCGGACCCCGGACCCCCGACCCTGGGGCCAATGTCACTGCCGCCGGGGCTGCGGGTGGGACCCCACTGCGCCCCTGGGATGAGCCTCAGCTCCTGTGTCTTCTCTCCCCCTCACCCCTGCGTCCCCCTCGCTCTCTGCTCAGGTTAAGAGCTAACAGCTCAGAGAAGAGGAAGAAGAGAAAAGAGGTCAAAGACAAAAAAATGATGAGCAACAGCCGAGACCGGTGTGGCTCAGTGGATGGAGCATCGGCCTGCGGACTGAAGGGTCCCAGGTTCTATTCCGGTCAAGGGCACGTAACTTGGTGGTGGGCACATCCTCAGTGGGGGGCGTGCAGGAGGCGGCTGATAGATGTCTCTCTCTCATCCATGTTTCTGGCTTTCTATCCCTTTCCCTTCCTCTCTGTGAAAAATCAATAAAATATATATTTTAAAAAAAGAGAAAGTTAACAGCTCAGAGAAGAGGAAGAAGAGAAAAGGGTCAAAGACAAAAAAAATGATGAACAAGAGCCGAGACCGGTGTGGCTCTGTGGACAGAGCATCAGCCTGTGGTCTGAAAGGTCCCAGGTTCCATTCCGGTCAAGGGCAGGGACCTTGGTGGTGGGCACATCTTCAGTAGGAGGTGTGCAGGAGGCAGCTGATCCATGTCTCTCTCTCATCAATGTTTCTGGCTTTCTATCCCTTTCCCTTCCTCTCTGTAAAAAAATCAATAAAATATATATTTTTAAAAGAAGAAAAAAGAGGTCAAAGACAAAAAATGATGAACAATAGCTGAGACCGGTGTGGATCCATGGACAGAGCATCGGCCGGCGGACTGAAGGGTCCCGGGTTCCATTCCGGTCAAGGGCATGGACCTTGCTTGCAGGCACATCTCCACTCTGGGGGGCGTGCAGGAGGCGGCTGATGGATGTCTCTCTCTCATCGATGTTTCTGGCTTTCTATTCCTTTCCCTTCCTCTCTGTGAAAAATCAATAAAATATATATTTTTTTAAAAAAGAGTTAACAGCTCAGAGAAGTGGAAGAAGAAAAAGGTGAAAGCCAAAAAGATGATGAACAACAAATACATAGCTATCAACAAGGGAATTTAAAAATTAAGGGAATTGAAAATTTGATCCACAGAATGAACTGGTGACTATATAATAGAATCAGGAGCACAGAAAGGGAGTGGACTGATAATTCTCAGGGGGAAAGGGGTGAGGGGTGTACAGGGAGAGACTGGACAAAAACCATACACCTATGGATGAGGTCAACGGGGGGGAGGGAAGGGCAGAGGGAAGGGTGGGAGCTGGGTGGAGGGGAGCTATGGAGGGGAAAAAAGAGAAACAAATGTAATAATCTGAATAATAAAGATTTAATTTTTTAAAAAAAGAGTTAACAGCTCGGGTTGCTACGCACCCACCGTTCGCTGGGACGCTGCGATTTCTCCCCAGAAAACGTCTTCCAGGGCCCATCGCCCCGCTGCCTGTAACCTTTGGGAAAAGACCGGATACACGCCTACCTGCGGTACGCATGGCTGCCCGCAGCTGGTTTCCGCTTCCTTTCCCGCCATCTCTGCTTCCATCGCAGCCACCTGGAGCACCACACCTGCCGTACACCAGGCCATGCCCTGCCGTGCTGTCCTTGCTGTCCCGGTGGCTCTCCTCGCTGTCACCGGCTCTGGTCAGCACCTCTGAGGGCCTGTCAGCCGGACACCGGCCTCTTTCCGTGCTGCCCGCGGCACTCTGGGCATGTGGACACACGGGCATGTGCTATGGCAGGTGGGTCTGTACGCACGTCCCGCGAGAACGTGTGAACTCCTTGCAACAAATGGAAGTGCCTCGTGCTCAGAGTCACCGTCCTGGCACTCATTACTGCTCAGGGGACAGAAAGGAATTGTGCATTTTGCTAAGCAGTGACCGTTTGTTTTGTTTTTAAACAATGAGTCCGTCCAAGGAATATGTACTGAGTGCCTCTGTCTGCTTCTCACTGAGCTGGGCCATGGGGTGGCGGTGGGGGTGTGGGGGGAGCTGGGGCCGGGACCGCAGAGGCCAGTAGGAAAGAAAATGCAATGGAAACCGACATAGCTGTGCTGGCGAGGGAGTGACACCTCTGCTCCACACCCGCTGGCTGGGCTGTGCCTGTGGGCGCTGCTCCTCCAACGGGTGGGCCCGTGTCGGGCTCTGACTAGGTGCTCGAGGGAGACCTGCGGGGACCTATCCTCATGTCCTGCCATCCTGTGCCTGACCCAGCGTCCCTGCTGGCGGCAGATTCTAATCCTCCCACCCCCTGGGCTAAGAGCCACTCTCCGGGCCCCTCCCATGGCTGGTCCGGCCCTGCGGGCACCCCCTTCTGCCTCTGATGGTCCCCAGCCCTCTGCCTGGGCTGCCTCCTGCCCGGCCTGCCGCGTCTCTAATTCCTGACCTTTCCTCGGTTCCTTTCTGGCCAATTTTCTGTATTTGGTTCTTCCTGTTAAAACGACCTCGTACGTTGTTTCCCCCCCCCCCACAAGTGGGCCCCGAATGGTACAAAGGAAATGTATAGCAGGTGCTTTAAAGAAAAAAAAAAAAACGTGTTCTGCTTTTGAGAGCCATTGGAGTTGGGACGGGAAGAAGGTTTGGGTTTGAGAAGGTCAAGGGAGGCCTCTCGCGGGACAGACCTGAGCTGAGACTAGGAAGGAATGAGTCATTGGTGGAAATGTGAGGGGCAGGATGGGCCAGCTGGGAAACGCCTGATGAAAATGCATAAAGGTTAGAAACGGCTCCTTGCGCCTTCTCCCGAGGAAAGGTCCCAGCATTCTCTGCACGGAGCCCGTGGCCAGGGCCGAGGTACAGGAGGATGCCTTTGGCTCGAGTAGCCACTCCCCTTGCCTCCGCAGCGTGCCTGTGACAGGGGCACCTGACAGACAGCACCCGTGCCTGTGCTGGGGAGGGGACGGAGGGGCTAGAACAGTGTGGTTCTCAACCTTCCTAAGGCCGCAGCCCTTTCATACCGTCCCTCAGGTGGTGGTGACCCCCACTCATAAAATTATTTTCGTTGCTACTTCATAACTGTAATTTTGCTACTGTGAATGAATCGTAATGTAAATATCTGTGTTTTCTTTTTTTTAATTTTTTTAATATATCTTATTGATTTTTTACAGAGAGGAAGGGAGAGAGATAGAAAGTCAGAAACATCGATGAGAGAGAGATATCCATCAGCCGCCTCCTGCACATCCCACAGTGGAGATGTGCCCGCAACCAGGATACATGCCCTTAACCGGAATCGAACCCGGGACCTTTCAGTCCGCAAGCCGACGCTCTATCCACTGAGCCAAACCGGTCTCGGCAATATCTGTGTTTTCTGATGGTCTTAGGCGACCCCTGTCAAAGGGTCATTCGACCCCCAAATGGGTCACGACCCACAGGTTGAGAACTGCTGGGCTAGAAGGACAGGAATCGGGGCGGGCAGCAGGGTGAGTCCTGATGTGTGTGGGCGGCGGATGACTGGAGAGGCAGGCCCGGGAGAAGCTCACTGAGTGTCTGCTCTGAGCAGTAAGGAGGCTGCCGTGCCAGGTTTCTGTGGTGGAGGCGGAGCTCAGGATACGGTGAGGCGTCGCCCTCACCTCTGCACGGAGAGCGAGGCGGAGAGGGGGGTGTTTCGGGTCACAGGCTGGGAGCAGGTGCCGTGGTTGGCCGTGGTCTCAGAGCCCAGATCTGTGTCGCAGGCCCGATGAGCCCTCGCTTTACACAGTAAGCCACACGCACTGTCTCCTCTCCCGCCCCCGACATCCTTCCTCATAATCGCGGTCGTGTGGTCACTTCTGCTGGTGGTAACACAACGCAAATCCAAACAGCTCTTCTCGGCAGATGGGGACAGAGGTTCTTATCTGTATCTCGCAGGGACAGAGTGATGTAAGAAAGGTTGCAGATAGGAGCCAGAGGAGGAGACGACGTGACCAGGGGTGCAAACGAGAGAAGGACAAAAGGGAGAATGGGAAATGGGAGAGGACAGAAAGGGAGTCTGAGCTGAAAAAGAGAAACTGACGACAATTTCCATTGTTCCCTCCCCGTTCCCCCACAACTGCTGGTAAGGTCAGCTGTGAAGAGAAGAAGAGCGAAGTGGTTTGTGTGTTAACCTGGTTGGAAGTTAGACACCAGCTGGTTGCTGGTAAATCCTTGGTAACTGTGCCCGAGTCAGGGAGGGCATTGGTCCCTGACCTTCCTGCCAGGCTCCCCACCTGCCTGAACGGGGGGTGGGAGGTGGGGGGGATGCATGGCAGCCTGGCGGCTGGAAACTCTTCTTCTCCCAGACACCCAGCTAGTGAGCTCATCCCATTCAGCTCTCCCGCCAGGCAGACAGGCAGAGCCGAGGGGACTATGTCCAGAAAGAGGCACAGCCGTGTGCAGCCCAGAGTGCAGGTGTGTCCAAGAACCTGAAGGAGATATGTGCCACGTCCCTGTGGAGGGCGGACGAGAAAGCAAGAGGCAGCGAGTCCCGTGAGCAAAGGCCGTGGCACAGGGCACCTGCCACAGCTGGAGGGCGTGGGCTTTTCCCGATAAAGCTGGTGTCCACGGTGCTCACGGCGGTGGAAGGCAGGATGACTTGGACTGATTTCCAAAGCCGTTGGGTGGGTATTGCAAATCACGAATTTCCAAGCTGGGACAGAGGGTGGGAAGAAAGGTTCTGAGGGGCAGGATACAGGCCTGGGTTTCAGCGAGCACGTGTCTGAGTTTCCAAATAAACAGAGCTCTGTGGTTTCTAAAAATTATATATATTTTTATTGATATCAGAGAGGGAGAGAGAGAAGCATCAATGACGAGAGAGAATCATTAATGGGCTGCCTCCTGCACGCCTCCTCCTGGGGACCGAGCCTGCAACCCGGGGAATGTGCCCTGACCTGGAATTGAACCCTGACCTCCTGGTTCATAGGTGGATGCTCCACCACTGAGCCATGCAGGCCCGGCTGCGGAGTCTTATTAGGGCTTCTGCAGCTTTTACTTTAAATTCAGCTCCTGCCGTTTCGCAGTTTGAGGTTCTCCCGGCAGAGATGGGAATGGAGCGGAGGAGAGAGAGGCTCACACAAAGGAAAGCGAGGAGATGGTAGCTACAGACACAATCAAGGCTGCGGAAGGATTGACCCGGGCCGTTGCCATGGGAACCAGTGCTTCCTGGTCCTGTGGTGTTTTCCCTTTTTTGAAGGACAGATTGGCTTTCCTGACGATAAGGCTGCAAATCATGGAAGCTGGGCGATCCGTCCCT
>PVJN01036798.1:0-21294 GCA_004026805.1 Lasiurus borealis | reverse complement strand
ATCTGGACTATTGCTTAGAAATTTGTCTAACTTTAAATAGCCACACATATCATTCAAAGAATTCAACTATATCATAAACTGTTATTTTAGGTCACTCTGTCTTTTCAGACTTTAAGGAGAAAAAGAATCATGTTTTCATAAGAAATAAAGCTTTTACTTGCAACAATACTAAAGAATTTCTTGTAATTCTGGAAACTATACATTATAAATTCCTGTAAGAATTAAACTCCTTTATAGTCATAATTTAAGTAGAGAAATAAAAAACATAGATTTTATTCCAATAAAGATAAGTGAATTTTTCTCAATAAGATAGGCTATATATTTTGAACCAGAGTTATTTTTCCAGGTGAAATTGTGATTATAATAGCTGATTCAACTCCAATATAACCTAATCACCAAGAATACAACTCAATAATTTGTAACAGCTTAACTGTTGGATTAATGTTTTTATCTACTGACTTAGGCATTTTTACTTACCAACAGCATTTTGCTTTCCCATCTGAGAAAGAAATTTTCTTCCTTAAAAAAATGATAGAATATGCCATATTATTATAATATATAAATCATGCTTGATAAATACAACCTTTTCATGTGATATTGACAAAGCTACAGAAAATGCTTTAAAATGCAGTTTTATCCAAAGAATATCTGATGTCAGCTCAGAGAAAAAATATAATCTCTCGAAAAGTATCTCTTCAATTAAAAGGACATAAATACCCAATTATTCCCTCAAATATTTATTTCCTAGTATAAAATGTTTAGAAAAGGTCAGATTTCAACACAAAACTCAGAATAGCCCTTTGGTACCAGCAATATTGATAAATTCTGTTCATTTTATAGTAAGGCTCCTCACTTATATTTATTTCTAAACATCAAGTATTATACAATAAACATATTTTCTTTTCCTTTGTTAAAAAACATATTGTGTTTAAAGAAACATCAGCAGGCTTTGGATATAATCTCAAAGTAAGGAGATGACATTTATGTTGTTGTGGACTTTCTTGAGAAAGCTTGATTGGGGCTATGCTTTAAAAACTACTTCCTAAATATATATTGAAATTAAAAACAGATACACACAGTAGAAGTAATGAAATCAGAAAGCTCCAGTGCTGAAAAACATAGTGTTACCTTGCACCAAGAGATGGCCAGCTTTATTCCAGGCTGGAGCAAGTCTGGCAGTGAGTGAATATGAAAGGCAGTTTTGAAGAATTACAGGAATTACTCTTTGTGGTGCCTCCACCTAAAAAGATCAAAGGATAAAATATAAGCAAATTACACCAGTCAGTATGTCCCTATAAGCTACTAGAACAAGTCTGTCTTTAAATCACCACCTAACAAATTGGGCTATTCTGAGTATAGTTCTAGTCACCTTAATCCCATCTAGTTCTAAAGTTAAAGAAGTGTTAAACCATTTCCATTCTGAAACTATGATTATTGCCATCTACACCAACGAAAGAGAAAGATGCAAATTGACCATACATCTGCGACACCCATCAACTAATCAGGACAATGCAAATTAACCCAACAAAGATGGTGGGTTAATTTGCATACACAGTGCTGAAAACCCAGCTGCTCAAAGCCTCTGGGCAGCATGGGAAGGCGGTGCCAGGCAGCCAGGGAAAGGAAGGCACATTCTTGCTCAAATCTTCATGCATCGGGCTTTGGGCTTCTAGTGCTATAATAAGAGCCCAATTCTATCTGCTTATCCTAACCCAAGAAACCAAACTTTTAGGGCCTCTGTGTTACAAACTTTCACTTTACTAAGTATTCTGCTATACACAGAAGAAACCAGACCAGAACTATATTGTAACAGTTTTCAAAATTATTCACTCTCTTTCAACACCAGAAAAGAAATACTTACATGGGGACCAGCAAACAATCTTTCCTTGTAGAGAATTTTTAAAAATTAGAACTTCTGATCAAGGGGAATAATAGGATTCAGTTTTATCCTACCATTTGAGACAAAGTACAAAAATGGGGCAAGTTCTATGAATTATGGTTTACAGGACATTGGATATCAAGCAACAAACAAAAGCAGTCCCTCCGAGACAGGAACCTATGATCATCCCAAAATATAGATCGAAGAGGGTTTCCAAGCTTTATTGCATGGAGGTCAGTCCTGGAGGAGCCAAGGGATTCTTTTGGTTGCACAGTCAGAGTTGAGAGTCCAGGATGAAAAGGGAAGGCAAGCTTTGGGGGCAAAGATTGGTGATGAAAGAACTGTACAGAGAATAGACTCTAAGACCAGGGCTGGAGACAAAATCAAGGCTGTTTGTTCTACAAACATCTGTGCAAATACAGTTTCAGAAGAAAATGCTGCCACTGCCTCTACTACCAAGACATGCAAAAAAGTGTGAGCGCCAAGGAGAAATGTCTCCCAATATTATCCACTCTTGTTTTCATACTATTTTGGCTTCAGGTAAATTCTCTCAGGATATAAATAATTAATCTACTTGTGAGAAACAGGACCAAATCTGTTCATTTGTCTCATAGATCATTTAATTAAGGCTACTATCAACAAGACTGCAACCTGCAGTGCTGACTTCACACATACCCTCAAGATCCAGGACCCAAGCAGCCGAACAAATCCCGTAACTATCAGGATCTACCTTAGAAAACCAAATGACTTTCTCCTTGATTCTGTGTTGACTTCCCCTTGGCCCAAGATATTAACCCAGATACAGCAGGATATACCAGCTCATATACAGCTGTGGTATGCAAGGAGGAAGTCTGGGCCAATTCTATCATTCATAAACATCTTGACTGGTGACCTTGATGCCTTCCAGGGCACAGACAGTATTATTGATCACTTCAGCTATAGTCTGGGGACAAGTTCTGTACCACATTTTCTCAGTAACTGATACAGTTGGTAGACAGAAAATAAGTAAGAATATAGTACCTTAACACTATCAACTAACATGACCCAATTATTATGTCTTAATAAATTCTAAGAAATTCAAGTTATACAAAATATGTTCTCTAGTCATAACTAAATTAGAAAGAGGTAACAGAAAGATCCCTGGAAAATCCCCAAATATGTGGAAACTACATAACAAACTTCTAATCTATCCACAGATCAAAGAAGAAATCAAAGGGGAATTAGAAAGTATTTTGAACTGAGTAAAATAAAAACAAAACATGCTTACAAGGACATTTATAGCAAATAAATGTGTCTATATTGGAAAAGAAAAAGTTCTCAAATCAGTGAATTCAGCTTCCACTACAAGAAACTAGAAAAAGAGCAAACTAACCTAAAATAAGCATAAAAAAATAATAAAGATTATAATGAAAATCAATGAAAAGCAAAAGAATAAAACAACAGAGAAAAATCAATAAAACCAAGAGATGTTATTTGAGATCAAAAAGATTTTAAGCCTTTAGCAAGAATGGTTAGTGAGAAAAATATTTTAAAAACATACATTATCACATATAGAATGAGAGCGGTGACATCACTATAGAATCTATAGCAAAGGAAAATAAGGAAATATATGTAAGTTTATGTCAGTAAATGTGACAACTTAGAGGAAATGGACATAATCCTTGAAACAGACAACTTAAGTGCTCTATTATCTACTAAATAAATTAAAATTATAATTTAAAACCTTTCATTAAGGAAAACTCTAGGCCCAGATAACTGTATTGGTGAATTTTACCAAACATTTATAGAAGGAATAACAAAAATTCTACAGAAACTCCAAAAACTTAAAAAAGGAAATTTCTTCCTACTGTAAGATTTCTGAGAGCAGGGAGTTTATGTGGTTCACAGCTTTAATTCCAGAAACAGGTAGAGTGCTCAGAATATGCTAGATGTTCAATAAATATATGCTGACTATAATTACTATTATGTATAAAGTATCCATATAAAGAAAAGTTGAGCAAAATAACAAAGGCTAAGAGGGTAGGAAAGTCAGGCTGGAAGAAAGCTCATGAATATCGAGGCATCTGAGATCTGGCAGTTTGGTGATAGAGTACAAACAAAAAGATTTTAAATATTTTGACATTGGACAACTTGCAGTGATAAATTCAAAGGTGTAAATTAGAAAACCAGAAGAAAATTCATCATAAAGTGTGTTTTTATTAGTATATAAGGACTATGGGAGATGTATGTATTAATTTTTCCTTTAAAAATGCATTTTTATTGATTTCAGAAAGAGATATAGAAACATCAATGATGAAAGAGAATTATGGATTGGCTGCTTCCTGCACACCCCACACTGGGGATTGAGCCTGTAATTTAGGCATATGCCCTGATTGGGAATTGAAGTGTTACCTCTTGGTCAATGCTTAACTGCTGAGGCACACCTGGCTGGGCTTTCCTTTATTTCTGATAATCTTAAGATACACATACACACACACACACACACACACACATAATGATGATAGTTAGTATAAATATACTTTTACTAAATCAATAATGAAATGTTATATATTCTTTTGCTAAAAAATAACTTTTGTTTCTTATAATTCATTTCTAAAATTGTATTGTAGCTATTCTTTTGTAACACATTTGTCAAAAAATATAATCTTTACCTTTTAAATCAATATATTAATAAAAGTATTAAATTTCCCAAGAGTGGTTCAGTAAGAAATCAAAGGAGTCCCCACAAAACCATTAAGACATTTTCCACAATAAAGGACAGAGTTTTGTAGGGATCCCTGGATGACCTAGTTTCTAGTCCTAGGTAAATGATATATCATAAATATGGTTCTCATAGTTCAGATTTGTCTTTGCCAAAAGATTAAAGAATATAGCTTTCCCATAGATTGTGACTGACAGGTGAAACCAGCTTTTGGGTTCTTCAGAGATTTCTATAGAGTTGCAAAGCACCTTCTGGTATTGTTGAGATGTTATAATCCTTCAAGATCCAAAGGGAAGTATCTAATCTTGGAGTTGCCCAGAAACCTCATTATTCCAAAGCCCAGTTGATCAGCCTGCTGGAATAATCCAGAATACAGTGCGCCTCAGAGAAACATGCAGAGACATGAAGTGAGTTCTAGCCAAGTCTCTATGGTCTGAGTAACTGAGACACCAGAGGTGCTCAACCTAGGTATTTATGTTTTCCTTGCTAAGATCCAGAAATTAATTACCATGTAGAATGCAGCTTATATTGTTTTGTGCCTCTGCTTATAATATTTTTGTTTCTCTGGGTTTCATTTTCTTCATCTTTAAAATGATATTCAGTTCTTGGAAGTTATATATGATAAATAAGATTATGCCACGTAAAATGACTGTAAGAAAGTACTCAACAACAAAAAAAGCGCCTCTTCCCTTCTGGCTCTATTAAGTGTGCACAAATTAATTGCTTGAAAAAAATTGTTCAGCTCTTTCACATGCATCAAATTATGAGAAAGATACTCCAATTTTTGTTGGCTGATAAAGGAAGTTGAATACAAAATCAATATAAACAGTATCTGAAATTATTATCTTTAAAAAAGAAAACGTACCTTAGCTCCATATTTTTCAATATAGGCATCAAGTTTTCCAGCTTTATAAAATGGTACCTATAACAAAAATGTACTTTTATAAAGATGACAACATATATTAAATAAGGCAATACATAAAAGACTTTAAACATTATACAGCAAAGAGCACAGAATCAGGCCATCATCCTGATAGCTTCTATGTCTTAGAGAAGTAAATGATGAGCAATCTCTCCCTGAAATAGAATCTGTGTATACATTCTCAAAATGAGGAAAGCCATTCTGGGGTTGACATGAACCCAGAAACTATATGAAGAAAGAGGCCAATGAGTATTTAACATCTTTCATAATAAACAGTAAGTTATTATACCTTAAAAAGAAAAATGGATATAGTGGAAGATCAGAGAAAGTTCAAAAGGCCAAAGTGCTTCGATTCACCAATGAAAGAAATACAAATAAAAAGAAGATATTATTTATAAGCTAAAAGATTGGCAGATGTATAAAGGTTGTGAATATCCAGTATTTGTGAAGATGTGAAGTATAGGTTTTTTCATACATCATTTGTTAAAAATGTAATCTGGAAGAACTTTTCAGATAGCAATTTTGTAGTATTTATAGTTAAAATGGGCTGCAATCCCACTTCTAAGAATTTAATCATAGAAACTACCAAAAATTATATAATCTCAGTGATGCTTTCTGAAGCATTGTTTGTAATAGCACAAAACTACAAACTCAGATATGCATAAATTATTGGATAGCCATACAATGAAATATTTCACAGCTTTAAAATCAAGAAAGATACATGTTTTGACAAAACAGTATCCAGGAGAGGCTGTTAAAAGGAAAATGAAAGACAAGCTTTAAAATAGTATGCATAATAATACCTTTTTAAATAATATTGTAGTTTTTATAGCATGTAATATATTTGTAATAAAGCAAAACATTTTTAGATGGCTTAGATATTTGAATTTATTAGAACGCTATAGAATAATCTCTTCCTTATTCCATAAAATTTCCAGGTAGAAAAAACACACACAATTAAGAGGTCTGATTGTCTACTTGTCTTCCTTGAAAACGATATTAAAGATGAGAAGGGGAAAAATGAACATATAACAATATAACCTAGAAGGAAAATTAAAGAACTAAAACATTTGTATGGTTTATCAGCACTGTTAATAAATTGTTGATTTCAATAAATTCTGTGAACTTAAAATATCAGAATAAAGGGATTTCCAGAAAGATATTTGACAAAAATCTTAGGATGGTATGATTTTTATGAAGATTTCTGGCTTTTCATTATAATTCCTAGTTATATACAGCACAGGGAAATGTTTCTTGTTCTAATTTTACTAAGTGTAAATTTGTTTTTGGTAATTTTCCAAATTAAAAAAATGTTGATCTAAATTCTTTAAAAACAATTGGCGATTTGACAGAATGAGAAACTTCTTCATGTCAAGTAATTCTAAAGAATAAAATATAAGAAAAGAATCATATCTTTAAAAATTCTGCAGTAACGTATTAATCATCATTCATAATCTTTATCTTAACATTTATGACACAAAAAACTAAATAGGAAATTATAACCACAAAAAGTGGATTTTGAATGTCAGATATATCAATGTTAAAGTCTGCTAATGTTTTAAACTTCAAAACAGTATACGTAATTAGTCTTCATACACAATCTTCAATTTGAGCTATAATTAGTACTAGAATTACTGTTTATCAATATTGTCCCAAATAATTAGTAAGGATACTTTATATAAAATGTTAAAATACTAACCGCCATCACCACCCAAATTTGGCTAAATATTCCAAGCACAGGTGATACAAGAATATCTTGGTGCAAAAACAGCAACTGCCTGTGGAGAGAAAATTATTCATTTTAAAGTCGACTTGCCCACTGTTTTTTCCTTTAATAGAACATTTTAAAACCACTTAGCTCCAATTAGAAGTTTAAGTCTCTTCCAGGCAAAGATTGTGTTATAGATTTTTGTATCTCTCCCCACATTTAGCATTACCTTGAATACTGTAGGCACTCAACCAAGACTTGAATTAAGGGAATTACAAATTACAGATATTGATGTTAATTTGTAAACTTGTCCCTGCATATAAGTTTCTTAATCTCTTTCATGTGAATATGAATTCCTCTTTTAAAATCCCATTTCTATCCTAAGTGTATACTTAAAGAAGTCTTACCACTGAAGAATCCAACTCTTTTAACTTCTGTTTCTTTCATTTTCCTTTGTTTTTTAAGTGGTGGTTGGGGGAACAGAGGCAACAGTCTAAGGACTCAGCTGTCAGTGAATTTATCAACTACTTCAATGTTACAACTAAATTATTTTTCTGCAAAAATGAAACTTTGGTCTGAGTCAGAATGACATTAGTGGTTTTAGTTAGCATTTAACAGCCAAATAAATTTAAAACAAAAATTGATAGAATTGAAATTATCAATAATTTTGTTTTTAAAGGTCAAGCAAAAGGTGGGAAAACACAAAAAGGAAGAGTAGATAATATAATTTTCCAAATCACTAATCAAGAAAACAAATTTAAGAAACCATGAGTGGGCGTGTATTGGGGAGGGGTTATCTCAAAAAGTAAGATGAGATGAATGCAGTCTCATCTTTGATGTCAGAACATGGGTACAGCAGGTATTTGTTTTTACAAGGCGTGCCTTTGTCTGAACCTCTCAGTTATTGGGAGGATGAGTAAAAACACCCTACTCTATGGGCATGGCCTCATTCCATTTGAGAGCAAATGTGAGAAAATCTCATATGCAGTTTTCTACCTATTTGTTCCCCAAATGGGTCACAGATAACTGCTCAGCAGGAATCAAACTACATGTTAGCAGAAAGGGTACAGGCTCCTAGATGCAGCACTTGGGTGAGAATATATACAAAAGGGAGAAGAAAAGTTTTGTTAATAGAAAAATGGAGGATACCCCAAGTGTCTTTCTTACTTCTGACCCCTAGCAATCATAGAAGTGTTTGTTCCTCCCCAAGAAATTCAGTTATAGAGAGAATCTTGTCATGTATTCTAAGTCTTCGAGTGCCTCAAACAATTGAAAGGACTAGTACATGGTGGGTCCTCAATAATCAGGGACTAAGACTTTAGGCTTCAACTTAGGTACTTTCCAAAGACTATATTGAGTTAGATATTTCAAAATAGTTGTTGGAGAAATATTCTTCAGAAATAGTCTTATATTGACCTGAATCTTAAGAAATTATATTAATCTAAAATGTTTACAGTATCTCTTAAAGTGCTTTTTTAAAAAAAATATGTTTTATTGATTTTTTACAGAGAGGAAGGGAAAGAGATACAGAGTTAGAAACATCGATGAGAGAGAGACATCGATCAGCTGCCTCCTGCACGCCCCCCACTGGGGATGTGCCTGCAACCAAGATACATGCCCCTGACCGGAATCGAACCTGGGACCCTTCAGTCTGCAGGCCGACACTCTATCCACTGAGCCAAACCGGTTTCGGCTAAAGTGCCTTATAAACAGAAGGTACTCAGGATTTATTAATCACTACCTCTAAATTTTAAGGAACATGATTTATTTCACCAATGTCTATAAACAGTGAAATATTCTATCTCAAGTATCAACAGTGAAATATTCTATTTCAAGTACAGTGGTACCTCGAGATACAAGTTTAATTCGTTCCCTAACCTTGAGATGTGGGAAACTATGAGACACTCGAGTCGTGGTAAACTGGTGGATCATGTGCAGCCGGCTGATCAGCGTGATTACTCGTATCCTAAATGTTGCTCCTATTTCAAAGCAAAAATCGCTCGCTCGATGGCTCATATCTCAAAAATCTCGTATGTTAGGGCACTTGTATCTCGAGGTTCCACTGTATTTTGAATATAATCCTATATACCTGACCCAAACAAAATTGAATTTATTTTAAAATTATATACACAAACTAAGTATTTTTCTTTAAAGAAGATAGTTCTAAAACAGCTCTCACAGGTCTCAAAAAGTTTAGAAAGCATTACTATATATGTATTCTTACCTGCACATCTTAATTTGTGTACTTCTAATCTCGGTATCTGCCACCCCATGATGCAATATTATCTTCACGGCACAGAGTTTCTGTAAATCTGGAAGTGTGATGAAGAACAGTGACTGCTGCCTAGAATCATTCATATTTTCCTGCTGGCTACAGGCCTTTAAAATCAAACAGACAAACAAACAGCAATAAAAAGGTAGTAAACTATACCAATGCAACAGAATTATTTGGTAGAATTATTTGATAGTTGAAATCTATATAATCTATATAATAAAAGCATAATATGCTAATTAGACTGGAAGTCTGAATAGCAGAACAACTGTCTGGATGAAGCCACGGCTGCAAGGGCCTCGCCCCTGGCACAAATTTTGTGCATCGGGCCTCTAGTAAAATAATAAAAACAAACAAAAAACTTTAGCAGTTAAATGTCACTGACATTTTACCTTTAAAGTTCTCTGATAATCTAGAATTGTTTGGTATGTGTTTTTAAATATATGTGTGTGTGTGTGTGTGTGTGTGTGTGTATATATATATATATATGTATATATATATATATATGTGTGTGTGTGTGTGTGTGTGTGTGTATATATTTCAGAGAGGGAGAGAGAGAAACATCGAACACTTCAAAGATTGCTAGAGGTCAGAAATTAGAAAGACACAGACTGTCCTCCATTTTTCTCTTGTTCACAAAACTTTTCTTCTCCCCATTGTTTATGAGAGAATGATGAAAAAGAATCACTGATTGGCTACCTTCTACATTGAGCCCAAAACCCAGGCATGTGCCCTGATTGGGAATAGAACCCTAATCTCCTGGTTCATAGGTTGATGGTCAATCAATGAGTCATATCCACTGGGCTGGTACATGTTTTAAAATATAATTCATCAAACATACAATTCACTCACTTAAAAGTGTACAATTTAATGTTTTTTACTCTATTCACTGCGTTATGCAACTATCACAATTTAAAACATTTTGTGACCCCAAAAATATAATTCAGAATTTCAAACCTACAATTTTATATCACAAATAGCATAATGTAAGTAGAAATAATAAAAAAATACTGTTTATTATATGCATATTCTGCTCTAAGGTACTGGATATTTTCCCATCATATTGCCTTTATTTTATAAATTCTCAAGTTCCTGGCTATTCTTAACTTTCATTTTGATCTTTCTTATGAAAATAGTAATTTTTTTTAAAAAATCAAAATATATAGCGAAGTTTCCTGCTGTTTTAGATTATCCCTGCAAATTACTTCAAAGTTAAGGAATATACTGTTATAATTTTATATGAAAGAAAATGTTTACTGAATGTCTAAATTATCTAGTTCCCTTTTTTATTACTTATCTGGCTGTAAAATGTCTATTTGGAACACATTTTACAGTTCATAATTTACAGAGTATACCTCTGAATTCTATCTTTTGTGTTAAAGAGAAACTAGAATTTAAATTCAATTTCTCTAATGTGCACAAATACATCATGGGGAAAAAGTGAGATTGTAGTATGTCAAACTTTTTTGACATCAACATATTTTCTCTCTTCAATAAGATAAGTTAGCCGAAACCGGGTTGGCTCAGTGGATAGAGCATTGGCCTGCAAACTGAAGGGTCCCAGGTTCGATTCCGGTCAAGGGCATGTGTCCTGGTTGCGGGCACATCCCCTGAAAGGGGTGTGCAGGAGGCAGCTGATCGATGTCTCTCTCTCATCCATGTTTCTGATTTTCTATCCCTCTCCCTTCTTTGTAAAAAAAAAAATATATATATATATTTTGTTTTGTTTGTTTAAAAAATACAAGTTATTCATACATCCTGGGAATCTGAAAGTGTGACTAGCCTTAAGTCCAGTCTCCGTAACCAAATGCCTATATAGTTGCATTTGAGCAAGACTTTGGGTTGCTTGCCTTCACTTAAGAACCACTGTGTTTAAAGTTTAATCATTAGAAATCACTTGGTTCTTTACAAAGTGAAAGTGCTCTTAACAAATTCCCACAAGGTGTTCATGACCTAATGATTTCTGATATTGAAAATAAAAAATTATGTCTTTATCTCTGCTTTTTCACTCTCTTCTATGTAAATGCTTAATGTTGTGAAAAATTAATACAACATGAAGTACAAATGACTGTTAGCAAACACAAACTATTTTCACAATTTTGCCTGAATGTTTTAGTAAAGGCATCGATAATGAATGAGGTGCAGCATAGACCACAGAACTAATTATGACTTGGGTCCAGAGGTACAATTCTGTGTATTTTAAAGAAAATGGGTCACATCATTGTGGGTGGAAAAACCTGCGGTGTCACTTTCATTTCTAAAACACATTTCCCACTTAAATTACTTTCCATTCATTTTCCCCAATAAATACCTATGGCAGAGTTAGCAGGGAATTCTTCTGAGGGACCCTCCCCTTGTCAATCCTCAAAGACTGATCAGAAAACTGCATGTAAACAACTCTGATCTGTTCAGAAACAGGCCAGAATTTATTTACTTTTATCGTTTAGAATCACCTTAAACATTTTCCTAGAGTGTATAAGCCATACGGTGAGGCTCAAAACCCGGGCCGTAGGCCTGGTAAACATGTGGATGAAGCGTTAATACCTGGCTCCGGGAACAGCTGCCCACCAGGTTCCACGCCTGAGGACTTAGAACCCAGACAGAACCTAACTTTTTGCGGCCACTGAACGCAAGTCTAAGCAGCTTCCGGCCCACCTGGTGTCTGGGGCCTCCTGTACTTCCGCCTCCGCGGGGCCTGTGAGGAAAACGGGACGGGAAATCCCACAGGCTAATTTCTTCCCGCCTCCCCTTCTCACCCACAGAAGGGTTGGGCGGGAACACCTCCTAGGTCTTTTTCAGCTTAAGAAGGCCGTTTACAGGTTGACTCTGTGAATTACTGATAAATACGACGCCCTGAAGGTTGGACCCTGAGGGCCTTCGGGAAGGAACGTTCCTCCCTCCCCTCAGCTGCCCCCACCCCCGCATTTCCACGTTTCCACACCACGCACGGGTGGGCGTCCTGTCCCATGACCGAGCCCCTCCCCTACTGGACTGCTCCCTAACAGCCATCAACCGAGCCCACAAAACTCTCCCGAAAACTAAAGGCAATGCCTTCCACGCTGACGCCCCCTGAGGCTGAGGCGTGGGCCTTGGCGGGGAAGAAGCGGCGGGGTGTGCGGCAGGACCTACAATGGCCTCCCTTGTTCCTTTTCCGTCTCCCTCGGCGAATGTTTGCCGTCTGTCCTCACCTCTGTGGGGCCCCCGTCTGTCCTCTCCTCTGTGGGGCCCCCGTATGCAATTTGCCCGCTGCCTCACAGTGCTCCCGGCTCCACGCCCAGCATGCACTTCGTGCCACCACTCCAGGCCACCCGCAATCCCAGCATGCCCTGCGCACCACTACTCCAGGCCACCCGCTATCCCAGCATGCCCTGCGCACCACTACTCCAGGCCGCCCCGCGATCCCAGCATGCCCTGCGCACCACCACTCCAGGCCGCCCCGAAATCCCAGCATGCCCATCGTTCCCGGCAAGCCCCGCCCACCACGTGCTCCTGGCCTGCTCTATAGTTCACCGCACCCTGCACGCTTCCACACTCACCCACGCGCCCTTGCTTTCCTCGCCCGCACCTGCCAGGCTGCTCGTGTGGCTCCCTGAGAAAAGAGCTGGGGTTGGCGCCGGAGAGTCTGTCCGGGAGGCCCTTGCCGTCCTCGTTCCCAAGGGAGAGAGAGGAAAGCTGCATCCTTGCAGTAGGGCCGCTGGGGAACCGCAGGCACCAAGCCCCACGCTGACTATGCTGGGGGGCCGTCCGGCCTTAGATACACAAGTCCGCACTCAGCCATGCCCCTGAAAGACCTGCGGCGGCTGGACTGTCCATGACTAGGATGGACTGTGGCGAAGTGTGAAGGGGAAACCTGGGGCAAGTGCCGTACAAATATTTACCAAGTGCCTCCTGTGTTCCGGGGGCTCTTCTAGGCGTTAGTGATGGAGCATTTAACCAACAATGTTCCCTGCCCTCATGGGGCTAACATTGTATTTGGGGGTCGGGGGAAAAATAAGATAAATAAGCAAAATATTAATACGGGAGGTGCTGATGGGATAGGGAGTCAGGGAGTGTTGGGAGAGGCCGCTACAGAGTCAAGAGGCCTCATGGACAAGGTGGCATGTAAAGTGGGGGTAGGGGAAGACCATGCAGGTATCAGGGGAGAACATTGCAAGAGAGGCATAGCAAGGATAAAGACCCGGGCGAGTTGGCTGCAGTGGAGCTGGGAAGAGAGGTAGTGACTTGAGGCCAGAGAAGTTAAAAAAAAACAACAAAAACACAGTATCAGGTCTGGAAAGACACGTTACATTGTAAGAGATGCACCCAGGCTGCTGTGCTGAGCATAGACTGAAGGGTACAGAGGACGGGAAGGAGAGCAGTTAGGAGGTAGTAGCATTTATCCAGAGGGAGATGATGCTGTTTGGATCAGGATATTGGCATAGAGGCGGTGAGATGGCATGGGATAAAAAGGTACTTTGAGGTTACATCTAATAAGCCTTGGGTATGGATTGATGTGGGGTCTGAGAGAGAAGAGTCAAGCATGACTTCAAGGTATTTATACTAAGGACTTGAAAGAATGGGGTAGCCATTAAGAGGAAGACGGGGCAGGGAACAAGTTTGGGATGGAGATCAGGAGGAGTTTCGGTTTGGGACATGTGGACATTGAGAAGTGAAGGGGGTTCTTTCTGGGGAAAGATCTGTATGTGATAGATGGTACTTAAAACGATGAGTCCAGCTCAGATCTCCAAGAGAGGGAGTGTGGATGGAAAAGAAGTCCAAACACTGAAACCTGGTAGACTCCAGTGTAAATTCTGGGAGATGAGGAAAACACATGGTTGGAAATTTTTCCTAAGGAAGATTTTCCTAAGAGAAGATTTGGTACTTTTCAACTTTACATTTTACCAAGCTCTAGCAGTTATGTTGTGAAAGAATGAGATTTTATATTGTGTTTAATGTTTGGTTTACAGTAGAAGAGTAATTATTTTATTGCAAAAATAAATGTTGGCAAAGAGGAGTGTTTTCAGATATCCTCCTAACTCAATAAGAAAGTGCTCAATCCTTACATATTGTTTGGTTACATATAATCGAGGCTGTGAGATAATTGTAAGTGATTTTCACAAGGTTGGCGAGCAAAATCAGCCTCCTATGATAAAATCAGTCTCCTATAATTTACAATAGTAAGTGAACAAAATACTGTCTTCTCAGATGAACATTCCAACAAATTTAATGTCCTAAACTTAACACTTATAGTCTGAATGTTTTATATTAATAGTCATTGGAATTATTAAAACAAACCTTTGAAGATTATAGAAAAGCTCTTTATCCTATTTGGTACATTAACAGGGAAAAACTGTATGAAGACAAACTAAAAAATAGCTATAAAATTCAGGTTAAATTTGATGATAATTGTAGATATTCACTAGCCTTTCTTATTTATTTAAATAAGGGAAAAGCCAACTGTTCTTTATGCTGAAAAGCACGGGTAACTGCTTCATGTTCTGAATATCTCTGCAGAATTAAAGATAGTTGAAGTTTTTAATTATGCTCACATCACCCAACGCCCAAATACTAAATAGTTCATTTCTATTCACATAAAAGGTGACAATATGTGCCTTATTTCAACCTTTATTTGAATAAAAAAACTATGAAACAAATTTGCATACCAACTGTATATTTAGTTGTACTAATTAGTTTATAGACAGGAATATTGCTTTGATAATATATGTAACATCTATGTCTCAGACATATAAATTGAAATATATATTTATGGATGAAATTATATAACTGAAAATTGCTTTAGAATGATTCCATGGGAGATGAGGGTGGTGATAAAGAAGAAACAAAATTGGCTGTTTTAATAATTGTTGAAAATGAGAGAAAGTTTATATTACCTGTGCTTTATGCATTATACATAACATCCTCTCTACTTTTGTATATGCTTGAACTTTTATATAATAAAAAGTTTTTTGAAAAAAAACTTGTTTTTCAAAAGTAAAACAAAGAAAGTGAAGATACAAGGTACAAATTGGGAGAAGATATGTTCACATATATACTCCACAGAAGTTTAGTTTCCAGATTACATAAAGAACTCTTACAAATCAATTAGAGTAAAACAGTCACAGAAAAAAAGCACAAAAGTCATGCCTGCCTGGGAATCAAAAGGTGGCCAATTAGATTCCTGGTCCAGGCACATATCTGGGTTGCATGTTTGAACCCCAGTAGGCCATCAGGAGGCAGCCGATTGATGATGTTTCACTCTCACTGATGTTTCTATCTCTCTATCCTTCTCCCTTCTACTCTCTCTAAAAATCAAGGAAAACATGTATATAGTTTTAAAAAACAGAAAAGTCATAAAGAGGCATCAATTTACCAGGTAAACAAGTTACTTATCTCACTTGTTCAGGATGACAAAGAATCATCTTCAGGATTCCACCTACTGGTTTGTTGTTACATTATGTTGTCATATTTAAACTGTTGGAAAATGCAAAAGTTAGGCTATATTTTGTAGTTGGGCAAGTACCCTATGAAAATGAAGGTCTTTCCCAAGAAAGGCTACCTATGGACCTGTCAGATCCTTAAACAGGTAATGAACTATGATGAGAAGACCTGGGTGGGGCTGCCGCAGGACTCAGCATGCACCTTAACCTGGAAGTTGAACAGTTGTATGTCTAAGATCATATTTATGGAGAGAGTGTTACAGCTGTCCTCAAACATACAGTGGGAGCCTGGAACTCAGAAGGACAGGTCCCTAAAATGGGTCCTCCACCATCACTTGAGATTAGAGAATCAGATGGACTTACAGCATTGGTGCTACTGTTTCAATTAGTAAAGGTGAATAAACTGTCAGGCTCTAGAATAATAGTACTTGGTTCATTTGAATGTTCTGCTAAAAGAAAGCAAAAAAAAAGGCTCTTTATCCACACATGTGCCAGAGGTGCTGAGGAGAGCAGGTGGTTGTGAGGGGTAGGGAGTGATACCAGTACTCAGTGAAATCAGGGAAAGAAGGATGTAGCGGATGAAGTTGCAGCCTGGAGACAACTCCATCTATGTGTTCCAGATTTCATTTCATTTTCAAGTTTCATTCTGTGACCTTTGACTAACCTCATTGCCCTTAGCAAGCATATCAAAGCCTTCTAATTGATAATTATTTGTGCCTTAAAATGAAGCCGTAACTATTTTTCTTAGGCTGGAAGGCCATGACAACTAAGATAAATATCAAAGTGGGGATGTCATAGATTATAAACCATCGTCTATCATAAGACCACCAGGAGGTATGACCCTTGGCACTGTGGCATTCTTTGTCCCTTTGTCTTGTCAGTCATTTAAATAGGTAGACTATTAAAAAAGCACAGTTGCCCTAACCGGTTTGGCTCAGTGGATAGAGCATCAGCTTGTGGACTGAAGGATCCCAGGTTCGATTCTGGTCAAGGGCATGTACCTTGGTTGTGGGCACATCCCCAGTAGGGGGTGTGCAGGAGGCAGCTGATGGATGTTTCTAACTCTCCATCCCTCTCTCTTCCTCTCTGTAAAAAAAAATAAAAAAAATTAATATATAAAAAGAAAAAAATATATGTATATATTTTTAATCACAGTAATAGGAGTGTGTAACAGACCCACTGGATTGTCTGGCTGCTTTGACCCTACATATCTATAAGTACATTATCTATAATAAATTTTGTTGTATTTTATGGCATTGCTTACTTCGGTTTTTAGTCTGAAGATACTTTCTTGTTCAGGTGGCCATTATACCTCTGCCCCACGAAGAACCTGTTGGAAGTTATTGTAAGCAGATAGGCAGGTAAGCATGAAAAGCAAGTCTGGGGCAATGGAAGTGGAGATAAACAAGAGAGCACTGATTAGGGAGGTATTTAGGAGGAAAAACCTATAGGACTTGGTGATGGATGGTTCCCAAGTTTCTGACTTGGGTGACACCATCAACTGTATTTTATAGAACTGTCTGGAACCCGAGCCCTTTATAAAGTTAAATAGGATATCTAGAATTTTTCTTATCTACACCATTTCTCTCTTGTTCTCTTGTGCTGGAGACAAGAGATTTAAAAAAAATATAGTATTGCAACAATGTCCTAAAATCAAACTTCTACTCTCCCTAATTACCTGCTCCTACTTAAAGATGGATATAGAAGGAAATGTGCCTAAGGAAGTATTTACAATAAGATATCTTGCACATAATTAACTTACTATCTGATGTTAACTGAGGGAAATTGCCTTACCTCAGCAATGAATTTAAGACATTTGTATTAGCTTTGTGATCAAATAATATCCATTGCTCTCTGCTCCTCATTTCTGCCTCTGATTGATCATAGATTCACAACTGACAGTCTGGTATGTTATAAATAAATATATATGAGTAAAAGGAACTTCAAGTCATACATTATTAATTTTTAAATGAATAAAATTTTAATAATTGAGAACAAATTGGAAATTATTACTAATAGAAGAAAAATTATTTAGAAATCAACCACAGTATAAATACTAAAAATATATAGGGTTTTGCCAAAAATGTATACACACTTTAATAGTTGAAATGAAAGGTATATTAATAAATATTGCCTTTATAATTTAAAGTGTGTGCATACATTTTTGGGATTCCTTATAGATATTTGGGGGAGAATAGAATAACCTATGGTATCATGAGTTTTGAAATACATGAATATAATGCAAATTAGCCATGTAGACATTTAAATTAGAGTCCATCTTGATAGAAGTAAGTATACAATAGCAAATGTAACTATTTACCTAAGTGTGAAGGAAAGAGCTGCTCATGTAAGTTTTGTGCACAAGTTGCAGAAGGAATTGGAAAATAAATTTAAAAATCTAATAACGTTTGCTTATTTTTGTCTTACAATGAAAGAGAAGGCTGAGTGCTTTCTACAGAATATTTTTACCTGAGGAATTTTAGGAGTAGAACTGGTTTTCTAAATGTTCATAAAAATTCATTTGCTGGAGGGGAAGTCAGGAGTTTATAAGTACTTGTGTTCCTTTACCAGGTTTATTTGTTTCTAAATCTGCCTAGGTTTACTTTACCTTGGAGCACCTGCCAGATGGGCTGTTTCCTCATGCTTGCATTTTAGAATAAGGAAATTTTGTTGAACAATAATAATACTAGTTAATTATGTTGATTGTGTTCTGTGTCAGCCCCCTATGCTATGTATGTTATAAGCAGTGGTTTAGAACAGTTAACCATCTGGCTCATGGTTATGCATCTGATAAATCACACCTGATAGGATCCAGGTCGCTGGCACCAATGTTTTGTTTTTCATCATTTCTAGAGTTATTTGAAAGTGGGACTGAAATCTGAAACAGCCTTGACATTGGATTTAGAGGTAGCCATCTACTCAAGAGGTGCATTGCTCTGTCTTGGGGAGATTTAGAAGTCTTGACAACAGTTAGGGGAATAGTATAACTTTTGTTATTTTTAAAACATATAGGAAATTTTAACATTAAATATAAACATTAGAAAAAAAGACTCAAATCAATAAACTTTCACCTCAAGAAACTAGAAAAAAAAAGCAAATAAATAAACCCAAGGCAAGCAGAAAGATATAATAAAGAAAAAAATCAATGACACTGAAAAGAAAAGAAAAGAAAAGAAAAGAAAAACAATAGAAAAAAATCAAAGAGCAGAAAAGCTGGCTCTTTGGAAAGATCAGTAAAATTGACAAACCTCTAGCAAGGATGACAACAAAAAATGGAATACGTCACAAATTACTAATATCAGGATATCACACAGACCCTGCAGACATCGAGGTATAGTAAGGGATTACTATGAATAACTATATATACATAGACTTAACAATTTAGATGAAATGGACCAGTTCCTCAAAAAGCAAAAATTCCACAAATCACCCAGAATGAAACAGAAAATTTGAATAGCTCCATAACTATTAATGGACATTAAACTCATAGTTTAAGACCTCCTAAAAAAGAAATCTGCTGACCCATATGGTTCCACTGGATACTTTTGTCAAGCTATTAAAGAATAACAACAATTGTACATAATCTCTTCCAGAAAAATAGAAAAGGGAATACTTTCTCAACTCATTTTATAAAGCAGTATTACTTTGATATCCAAACCAGACAAATGTAATGCATAAACAAAAATCTGCACACTATCCCATAAATATAGATGCAAAAACTCAACCTATAACTCATCCTATATAATAGAAGGCTAATATGCAAACTGACCAAAAGGTATAACAACCCACTGTGACATGTACTACCACAATGGGGCAGAACTCAATGCAGAAGCTGCCTCCTGGTGGTTAGTGCATTCCCACAGGGGGAGCATCACTCACCCAGAAGCCAGGCTCATGGCTGGCGATCACAGTGGTGGTGGTGGGAGCCTCTTCCACTTCTGTGGCAGTGCTAAGGATGTCTGACTGCTGGCTTAGGCCAAGCTGTCAGTTAGACATCCCCCAAGTACTCCTGGACGGCAAGAGGGCCCAGGCCAGGCTGAGGAACCCCTCCCCACCCCCAACGAGGGCACAAATTTCATGCACCATGGCCTCTAGTTAAAAAATAAAATTATTATATACCATAAACAAATGGGATTTATTTCTGAGATGCAGGGTGGGTTCAGTATTTGAAAAGCAATGTATTCTATTTTATAAAAAGGCTAAAAAACGCTTGAGATGATTGGAAAAACATTTTCTTCTTGATGGCCATGCATTCCGAAAGGGGGAGGAGGGAGTGGGGACTGACAATCATCCAGGACCTAAACATGGAAAAACTGTGCTCAACCCCAGGGAGAATGAACTACACGTGCACTTTGTTGTATAAGTTCTTTTGGAATTTACTATTTCTGATAAGGGCCTTAATATCAAGATGACTTTTTAATATAATGGAAGCTTTCCACTTTGTTTTTCTCAAATTTGTAAATCATCATATGTACCTTCCAAAAGGCTGCTGGGAAGTATTCTTCCAGACTTGATTCCAAGTGCTATCTATCCATCATGTAGGACTCACCTTAGCAATATTACTATTGAGACAAGACAAAGATGCCAATACCAGAACTCGCCTAGACAGTGGTCAACACGGAGAAGTACTTAGAGAATACAAAAATAATCAGAACGTTTTTAAAGTATACGCATATTAACCTTTTATTATATAGGATGAGTTATATATAATCGATTTCAGAGAGAGTAAAGGAGAGACATTGATCAGCTGCCTCCTGCACACCCGCTGCAGGGGATCCAGCGGAACCTGGGCATGTGACCTGACGCCCTGACCGGGATTGGAACCGTGAGCTCCCGGTTCATAGGTCTACGCTCAGCCACTGAGCCACTTGGGCGGGGCCAGAATGTCTTTGCTTTGCTTTTTATGAACAATTCCCCTGGGTCTGTTTTTTCCTGTGAGAACTGGGCAATTTGAGGGTGGGGTGAGGGAAAAGGGCTGGTCAAGCGGAATTAAGAGTGATTTTGTTCTGGGCTAAGTACCCTTGCTTCATCCAGACTAAGTGGCCACACTGTGTGTTTTAACGTCCACTAAGTAATGCATTAAGTCTCTCACGTAATGCTAACTAATTATCCGAGACTTGCAGCGGAGAGACGGTTAGAAAGTAACGTGCTGGTCTGGCTGATCTGCCTTGATTGGAAAATAGCGGCGATTCTGACGTGCGGACGCCTGTCCCACATGGAGTGGACTCTGCGCTGGCCCCTATGGCCGCCCCCCTCCCTTCCCTCCGGTCCGTCCTTCCCAGGTTCGAATACCCTTCCCGTCACCCCCGTCACGCTCTGGCCCCTGAGCTTCCCTCTCCTCCTTCTGCGCAGGCGCAGAGGAAAGCTCCGCATCGCCCAACCCTTCGCGCAACAGG